>SKCR01049738.1:0-76305 GCA_019454045.1 Zanthoxylum bungeanum
TATTGATGTACAGAAAGGAGAACTAACCATGAGAGTACAGGACCAAGAAGTAACATTCAATGTTTTCAAAGCCAAAATTTCCCAGATGATGAAAAGAAGGAAGAATGTTTCAGACTTGATGTGATACACCATACCATCCAGAACTCTGACGCAAAACAAAGTTCTAACCCAACAAACCTAAGGCATGTCAATCGCTTGTGGAGACTCATGATAAAGAGTTTTGTGCAATCGAAAAGCAAGTCTTGTCCTACAAGCAACAGAAGAGAAACAGTTCCACCGATTCAATGAAATGGAGGAATTTCACATTCAGCCTTTTAAAAATGCCATATTGTACAAAGAAAAGGCCAGGAAAAGACATGATGAGAAGTTAGTACGCATACAACTGGAACCAGGGCAGAAGGTATTGTTCAATAAATCAGAGTGAAATTCTTCCCATGGAAGTCAAAAACAAGGTGGTCAGGTCCATTCCTAATCACTAAGGTTTTACCAGATAAAACCATTGAGATAAATGATCCTGATTCCCACAAAACTTTCAAAGTAAAAAACAAGCGTGTCAAGCACTACTGGGAGAATCATTTGAGCGACAAAAGAAAGTGTCACATTTTCCAATCCAGCATAAACGTTCAAGAAGTCACGTCTAGCTGACGACTTTAAACTTAGCGCTCGCATGGAGGCAACCCATGCAATTTTTGTATATATTGTGATTTAGTGTGATTTAATTTTGTGTGTTTAGTTTTTGCAGATTAAGTCATTTCAAGATGGAAGAAGCTCTCTCAAATCTTCACAAGCAATTTCCTTTTCTCCCTCAAAAATCTCTGATGAAAGTCTACAAAGCTCGCTTGGAACGAATGAAGTTACTGACGATCCATGGTGTGCCCAATGATATTCGTTGGGTAATTGAAGCACGAGTCCGATTGGCAGGTGAGTCTTCTGAATCTTTTATTTCACACTTGCCTGGTTTTGGAAGAAGCACCTATGCAAAGAAACGAAGAGCTAAGCAAATGGGTGTTTGTTACAAATGTGCACGTTGGAATTGCAACACTCGTTGTCGTTCTTTAGGAATGGTGTCTGATAATCGCGAAGACAAAATTAAATTCATTAGGGATGGCTTGAGTAAGGAGTCTTTAGATGATATATCTTCGACTCTTGAGACGCATCCCAGTGGATATGTTCACATAGAATTTCGCAGATTACATACACAATTTCAAAAAGAAAGACAACAGTTAAGTCTTGGGAATCTGACTAAAAAAGACCCTGTTTGCCAATTTATAAGAAAATTGGATGGGAAGCTTGTCCCTGACGCATAGACGTTAATCAAGCTGTAAATTTTTGTATATATTATATTTCTTTGTCTTTTCCTAATAATTTTAATTTGTTTTGTTGTTTACTTTTTCTCCGACAGGATCCAGATCTTGTTGACTATCACGATCTATTTTACTATTTTGCTACTAATCGTCATTTGGAAGATACTTGTGCTATTTTTACTCACCCTTTTCAGGTATTATAAATTCAACTCATCTTTGCACCTTTGAAGTCATCCAGAGTCAAAAAAAAAAAAAAAAAATACATAGAAAATGGAAGCCACTTCAAGAAGACGAGTTGAAACATCTGTGTGTTTTTGCGGTAGTACTGTTGGTACTAAACCACAATACATAGAAGCAGCACAGGAATTGGGTCGAGTCTTAGCCGCAAGGAATATGCATTTAATATATGGCGGGGGAAATCTTGGACTTATGGGGATCGTTTCAAAGGCCGTACAGGAGGAGGCAGTCATGTTTTGGGAATCGTCCCAAAACTCTTGGCAGAGGCAAATCTTATTGGATCATCAACGGAGAGGAACTGATCGTATCAGGTATGTCTGAACGTTTGGTAGAAATGATTACCCGTGCTGATGCTTTTATTGCTTTGCCAGGTGGCTTGGGTACATTGGAGGAAATTTTTATAGTTCTATCTTGGGCGAACCTGAACATACACCAGAAACCGCTTGGACTACTCAACGTTGATGGATTTTATGATTTTCTTTGTGTGTTTCTTGATGATGCTCGGAGAAATGGGTTCGTGTCAAAACCTATGAAAGAACTCCTCTTCACTGCCAGACTTGCTCCTGATCTGATAGACCAACTTATAGCTTATGAACCACAAGTTGACCCTGTCCTATCAAAGATAAATTGGTCTGAGGACGATCGTGGTAAGAGGCGTCGAATTAATCTGGATCTTAACCTTTAATTTCCTGTAGATTTCAGCCAACCAGGTACAACCTTCTAACTCTCCTTTTACTGTTTAAGACATTGGGGACAATGTCTCATTTAGGTTTGGGGGAGGGATTTAGTTTGATTAGTACCTTGTTTTTAGTTTTTATGTTGTTTTTATTTTTAGTCCAAAATTTTTCGAAAAATACAAAAAAAAAATTGAAAAATTTTCAAAAATTACAAAAATATTTTGTATTTTCTTTCTGTTTTGACTGAAAAGGTGAAATTGGTAAGAGGTAGCTGAGTAAGGAGTTCTCACTCCTGATACGTATCTCAAACCATTTATTTCAAAACAAGTTAATTTTTGTTTATTTCCTTTTAAATTATTTAATTTGTGAATTCTCCATAAATCTGACTAAAATGAATCTTCATATTTTCAGTTGACAGGTATTATGAACTTACATGGAACATACAGTCGTGAGCTAAAATTGAAAAGTTTGTAATATTCCGTGTTATAGTTTAATTGGAGGAAGCATCTCTAAATAGTGATGGAGTAAAAAAAAAAAAAAAAAATCTCTGATTTACAAAATAAAGTATCTAAGATCCGGGTTATTAAGTCTGTAAGGGTGTTTTAACACCTAGTGCCCTAAAACCAACTGGTTTGGGAGTCACTGACCCAAAGCTCGTTACATGGATCGAAGATGCTGCAAAAATATATATATCTGAAGTCTGAGTAATTAAGTTCGTAGGGGTGTCTTAACACCTGGTGCCCTAAAGCCAACTGGTTTGGGAGCCACCGACCCAAAGCTCGCTACATAGACGGAAGGTATTGTATATAAATAAAAAAAAAAATCAAAAAAAAAATCAGAAAAATCAAAAAATTATTCCATTGCTACAAAAAAGGTGTGAAATCTGATAGAACTTTAGGACAAAAATATTACTCTCTTATCAACTGCACTTATGACTGTTGTGGGCAAAAATGAGTTGATTAATATTTTGTTAGCTGTGTATATGAAGAATGGTAAAAATAATCGGAGAATTTACTTATTCGGTAATTTAGAAAGAAACAAAACAACTAGTAACTTGGAGTAGAATTTTCACCTGATTAGTCATTAACTTTCTTTATTCTCTTTTCGCTTGTCTTTTTGCTTTTGTGTGCATTAGTTTTACTACATTTTTACTTTTGTAAAATGTTTGTGGGTATCATTGCTGTAAGCCCTCACGAGACTACACTCGTCCACTAGGGACACCTAGGGGTTTAAAAGGCTTGTTGCATACGCTAAATGCAATCGTGATCCCTACGAAAGTGGCTTAGTTAAATTTTATTTTTATGTTATTTTATTTTCTGTTTTGCTCGAGGACTAGCAAAATGTTAGGTTTGGGGGTGTGATGAGTGGTATTTATACCACTATTTCCCACTCATTTGACCTAATGTTTTGTATTGTTTCTCGAGTTTTATGAACATTTTGATGTGTTTTGTTGTTATTTTGCAGATAAATAAAGTTTGGACAGCACTGGAGGCAATTTGGGGCAAATCCAGACAAAAATGCGTCAACTGGAATTATTTTGTCTTCTGCGCGTCGCGCCGCGCATAGCCTTGGAGTCGCGACGCCCAGCCTGCGCCGAAATTGCTAAAATGCGCCGTGGTCAACGGGTCAACAATTTGAACAGTTTGACTTTGCTAACGTGCGCCGTGCCACGTGTCACCATCACAGAAGACTTGCTAACGTGCGCTGCCACGTGTCATCATCCTACGGTGCCGACAATCATCATCTTCGCTATCGTGCGCTTTGCCACGTGTCGACATCTCAACGATTTGCTAAAATGCACCGCTGCCACGTGTCAAGATCAGACGTTGCCGACAATCTCAAATCATGATGACGTAAGCGATGACGTCATGAACAGTGCCACGTCATCTTATCTCTTTGCCGCCTCGCCACGTGTCAAGCCAGGATTGAGCCACGTTTGTTACTGTATCTGGCGTCGCGACGCACGCCTTATTCTCGGCGTCGCGACGCTGACCCCCTATAGACGCCTATAAATAGAGCCCGAAATTTCAGTTTTTGTTGTACCATTTCCTCTCCCAAATCTTATGTAATTAGGGAGTTTCTCTCTCTCTAAGTTCTTTTTATTTAGTTTTTGTAATTTTTAACTAAGTTCTGTAATAATAATAATTTACTTTCTTTATTTTACAGTTTTTACTACTCATTATGAGGAGGTAACTTCCCTCTGTTAGGTAAAAGGTAATTCTTTTACTATTACTTCTTAGATTATTCTCCCATAATTATAATATATTCAAGTTTTAAATTGACTTAATCAGGATACCGCCAGATTGGTCGGTGGGTAATAAAATTCATATTCCGCCTTTATGGCTGGTTTATTTTCTGTTCCGCCTTTATGACTGGTATAATTTAAGTTCCGCCTTTATGGCTGGTTTATTTTCACTCCGCCTATATGGCTGGTTATTTTGATGTTCCGCCTTTATGGCTGGTTATTTTTAAAATGATTCCGCCTTTATGGCTGGTTGTTTTTAAACTAATTAAATCAAAATACCGCCTATATGGCTGGATGAAAATGTTTTGAAAATTTTCACTACTTCATCTTTTAAATAATATTGAAATAAATCACAACCCTGGATAGTTTTTAATATTGAATTTCTTTAAAATCTACTTTTAAGCAATTTTAGTTATTTGTCTTCTAAATTTAGAATCGTCGCCATTCCAAATCAATCAAACAACTTGTTAGATACTGGTAATCATTTGGCCCAATAAATTGATAACAAAAAGGTTTTAAGTCCTCGTGGGATCGATACTTTTTATACTACTTGAACGATACGTACGCTTGCGTTATACGTGTGTGTTTACGCCGGTCAGCTAGCACTAAGATAAATTGCAACAATTTTTCTTCTTCTCCTTGGTGAGTTTCGGCCAAGCCTATTCAAAGAGAGGGAGAGTGGTGTTTTTGAGAGAGAGAGATGAGAATGATAATGTTGACTTCTATTTGATTTACAAAATCAAAATAATGATATACCAAATATTTGGTAATTAGTCCATCACCTTTCAACTTGTGTGTTTTACAAGTTAACAACCACCCACCAAATTCCATCAACTTAAAGTTGATTAAGTGACTAGGTGATGTGACTTGTGGGCCCCACTTAATTCAAAATCCGAGTGGGCCCGCAAACATATTCTGGGCTCGTGTTCGTTAATTTCGAATTAATGAATTTTCCGTTGCGACGTAATTAAATCAAATTTAATTAAATAATTATGCCTAGCAAAATTACTATTAAAGTCGCTCGCGAATTAATAATAAATTAATTCGTTCGCCCAAATTAAAATCTAATTTTAATTCCGTTATGAAATCTAATTTCATATAATATATCGAATATATTATTTAATCGATTAATTCCGAATTAATCGTTCTTTCTCTTCTAGTTGAATTTTATCCTAGATAATTCTTGCCGTAATTAATCCCAGATTAATTCTGTGCGAGTCATACATCATCGGTGAATCTTCGGGAAATGACCCATGACATCCCTGGATATGTTGGCAGTAAATCCGGTCGTCGGACTATTCGAACAGGTGCGTACCTTGTACCACATTTTTACTGATTTACGAGACATTGTTGGCTTCTAGCAAAGTGTCATGCCTACCCAATTCACCAGAAATATTCTTAAAGGAATATATAATCTATAACATGTGTAGTATACATGGTATTGCATATTTCGATCTAGTATATAATGTCACATGCAAGGCCTGGGGCTGGAATAGTGTCTGCCCCGTACGAAGCATATATCGGATCACAAGCAACTGGTCTCTATAATCGGATAATCATGACCTTGTCATATTGTCCCGATATTTGAAACATAATAGAGAACCGGTTATGTATCCCTGCGTGATCATCATCTCCATATGACTGAAGTGATACTTCCGTCTTGACATCACACCCAATACACTACGATTCTCAATAAACCCAGGAGAGGCGTACACAGAACCTGTTAAAGTCCCGGACGACCAAAACCAAAGCGTATTGATTGTCGCAAGTACTAGCGATGCAAGTCTCAGGTTAAGACCAAATACATCTACCCTGAAGCGGATTCCCATGGACACATAGTCATACTACTAATGGGATTTCGTGGGGTCTATCAAGAGCGAAGCTATTTCCGTACCATCGGTAAACACAACCTCTTATCACACTTGCATAAGTATATAATACTTAAATATATAAGAACTATGCTGTTACGCTTCCATAACACGCACAAGTGCAATACTAGTTTATTCTGCATTATCGATGTCCAGTCTCGATAATACTACGACTAGGGATATTTAATGATTAAACCTTTGTGGATTGATATTGTCTCATATCTTATAATCCGGAACTAATCATAAGGATTTTTATCATTTATATATATAAGTAATCTAATTACAAAAAATGATAAAATGCAATTTACATTGTCACATAGTTAATTTGTACAAAAACCACAATATCTTTTACAAATAGTGACGCTATGGGTCATAATTGTCCAACAATCTCCCACTTGGCCTATAGCCAGTCACTCAAGCATCTAACACCTGAACTATGTACATGTCACTCAAACTTTTGCTGAGGAATAGCTTTCGTCAGCGGATATGCAATGTTGTCCTCTGATGCGACCTTCTTGATCTTCACATCGACACGATGTATGATCTCACGAATCAGATGGAAACGTCGAAGAACATGCTTGGATCATTGATGAGACCGCGGTTCCTTAGCCTGCGCTATAGCCCCGTTATTGTCATAATACAATGGAACGGGCTCAGCTGCTAACGGAACTACTCCTAATCCAATTAGGAATTTATGGATCCAAACTGCCTCTTTTGCTGCTTCAGCTGCAGCAATATACTCTGCTTCTATTGTTGAATCGGCAACAGTCTCTTACTTGGAAGATTTCCAGCTTACTGCTTCGTTGTTCAAATAAAATATGTACCCGGATTGTGACTTACAGTCGTCTTTATCGGTTTGGAAACTTGCATCGGTATACCCAGTTACCTCAAGTTCTCCATCTCCATAGATTAAGAAAGCATCCTTAGTTCGTCTAAAATACTTAAGGATATTCTTAACCGCTATCCAGTGACCATCAACTGGATCGGCCTGATAGCGACTACACATGCTCAAAGCATACAAGACATCAGGTCGCATACATATCATGGTATACATGATCGATCCGACTGCCGAGGTGAACGGGATCCGACTCATGTTGTCTCTCTCATCTTGAGTTTTAGGACACATGTCCTTAGATAGAGTGACACCATGTGACACTTGCAACAGTCCCCTCTTAGACTGTTCCATGTTGAATCTCTTCAACACTTTGTCAATGTACGTGCTCTGGGAGAGTCCAAACAGCTTTCTAGATCTATCATGGTAGATCTTTATTCCCAGAATAAAGGCTGCTTCTCTCAGATCTTTCATGGAGAATTTTAATGAAAGCCAAGCTTTCACCGATTGTAGCATGGGAATGTCATTTCCAATAAGCAATACATCATCGACATAAAGGATAATGAATGTCAGTGCGCTCTCACTAACCTTCTTATATACACAAGGATCATCCTTGTTTTGAACGAAATCATATTCTTTTATGATCTCATCAAAACGTTGGTTCCAAGAATACGATGTTTGCTTCAATCTATAAATGGATCGATTTAACTTGCAAACCTTGTCTGCATGTTTAGGTACGACAAAACCGTCAGGCTGTTGCATATAAACATCCTCCAAAATGTTTCTATTAAGGAAAGCGGTTTTGACGTCCATCTGACATATCTCGTAATCAAAATATGCAGCAATAGAAAACACAATCCGAATGGATTTAATCATGGCAACGGGTGAAAAAGTTTCATCGTAATCGACACCATATCGTTGATGATACCCTTTAATTACAAGCCTAGCTATGTACGTTTGTATATTGCCATCCATGTCTATCTTCCTCTTAAAGACCCATTTGCAACCAATAGGCTTTATGCCTTCTGGTGCATCAACCAGTGTCCAAACTTGGTTGGTGTACATGGAATCCATTTCGGACTTCAGGGCATCTTGCCATAAACCGGAGTCGATACCTTGTATCGCTTCCTCATACGTAGCCGGTTCGTCTTCCTCAATAAGATTAATATCTACATGAGGTGAGATCAGAAACCCATACCTCTCAGGTTGTTTTCTGACTCTCTCCGATCTACGCGGTTCTTGTGTATTCGAAGATTGTGGTACAGTCTCATCCCTGATGAACTGTTCATGTTCCGTTAAGGATTCTGTGCCAGGAATAGTATCACTCCGATTTTCATCAAGTTCTACTTTCCTCCCACTTACCACTGCATTTAGGAATTCCTTCTCAAGGAAACCGAATGTAGAGCAACAAATACTTTTTTCTCTTATGGGTGATAGAAGTAATATCCTTTGGTTTCCCTAGGATATCCTACAAATAGGCATTTATCTGATTTAGGTTCTAGTTTGGTACCTTCCAAACATTTGACGTACGCCCAACAACCCTAAATCTTCAGGAATGAGAAACCCGGTTTCTTTCCTGTCCATATTTCATACGGAGTCTGTTGAACAGACTTTGACGGAACCTTATTCAAAATAAGTATTGTATTTTTCAATACATATCTCCAGAAGGAAATATGTAGCTCTGTGCGACTCATCATTGACCTTACCATGTCTAACAAAGTTCGGTTTCTCCGTTCGGACACACCGTTTAATTACGGTGTTCCGGGAGGAGTCCACTATAAAAGAATACCATATTCTTTCAAGTAATCAAGAAACTCATTGCTTAAGTATTCGCCACCACGGTCCGATCGTAATGTCTTAATACTTTTGCCGGTCTATTTTTCTACTTCGTGTCGAAACTCTTTGAATTTCTCAAAGGTGTCCGACTTGTGTCTCATAAGATACACATAACCATAACGCGATGCATCATCTGTAAAGGTTACGAAGTATTCATATCCACCTCTAGCCTGGCTAGACATGGGCCCACATACGTCACTATGAACAAGGGCTAACAGTTCGGTAGCACATACACATTTACCGCTAAAATGTGTTTTAGGCATTTTACCTAATAAACAAGATTCGCAGACGTCATATGAATTTGGATCAAATTCGTCCAAGTACCCACTCTTCGAAAGTGTGGATATGCGAGTCTTGTTAATGTGTACCAGACGACAATGCCACATATAAGTTTCATCTTTGTTACTTAGTTTAAGCCTTTTGTTTGTTATATTATATGTTTGAGATTGATTTATATTCAAAATATAAAGACCATTATCTACATCAGCACTGCATATCTCCGTATCATTTTTATACATAAAACACCCAGTGTTTCTAAAAATAAAAGTATAGCCACATTGGGCCAATAAAGATACAAATAAAATATTCCTAGTCAAACTAGGTACATAATAACAGTCTGAAACTTAAGTACATGCCTCGAGGGCAATTCTAAAATATAAGTCCTAACGGCCAAAACGGCGACTCGAGTCCCATTTCCAACGCGGAGGTCAATCTCTCATGAGGCCAGTCTCCTGCTAATCCGCAGATCCTACACATCAGTACATATATGAGTACCACATCCAGAATCAAAAATCTAATTTTTAAAACTAGAAGTAGACATGTTTATTTCTATAACAAACATACCTGCAGCCGGTGCCTTGCCCGCTTTGATTTCCTTCATGTGTGCCTTATACTCGCGGCAGTCACGCTTCCAGTGACCCCGCTTGCCGCACTGCAGACATACATCTTGGGATTTGTCCTTACCCTTCCTAAATGGTTTTGAAGATTTGGCATTGCCCTCCTTCTTATTCTTCTTCTTTACACCTCCAGTTGCCTTCGGCCAAGCCTTGGGAGACTGAGATGTTGAAGTGAAGTGTGCCTCGCGCTTTTTGCCCTTCATCAGCTATTTTTCTGCTTCACGCAGCATTGTCATTAGCTCTCCAAGAGTATGGTCTTAGTTCATCATATTGTAGTTCATGATGAACCCACTCCAGCTATCAGGAAGAGACTACAAGATCAAATCTATAGAAGTCTCGGCCTCAAAGGTTATGCCTTGCTGACCTACCTGTTCAATATCGGCAATCATCTGTGACACATGGTGCTCAACAGATGTACCCTCCGACATTCGAGAGCGAAAGAGCTTTTTCTGCAATTCATACATTTGTGATCTAAGGTTAGATCGATTAATGTCCTTCAATTTTTCCATCATAGTATAGGGATCCAATCCCTTGTTTTGGCGACGAAATTGAGGGGTCATCGCAGCGAGCATGACAGACTGAGCAGTTGAGTTGTCATCGCTATGAGTCTTCCAAAGCTCAAACTCAAGCGGCTGTTCATTTCCGGGCTTAGGCCCGATGGGTCTCTCTATCGTATAGAGCATCCTCTCAGCCCCCAGGACAATCTTGAGGTTCATATCCCAATAAGGAAAGTTCGCGCCATTAAAGACATTTTTGCCCATGATAATGTCTATAACTCCGATCTTTCCAGTCATCTTAATTGCAATAGTCAAACTATTCAATTAACAATATTTGGGTACAGTCCAACTTTTACAAGAAAAATAATAAAATATTAGTCCAACTAATAAATATATAATTGACGAAATAATTTGAAAGCACGTAATTCCAAGTATTTGAACGAAATTGAAAATTCAATACTGGCCTCCCACTATTTTTCGGCGAGCCTATAACCCTTTGTTGAGTGCTCGAGAAACCTAGTTTTCTAGTGGGCTAGGATCATGTTAAATAACACACAACCTTGACTTTGGCCAACAAGCTGTATGATATTTAACTAGGTAGATCTCTAAGATCAATTGGATCTCATCCAATTCCTAGATCCGGTAGGTGGACCTCCAAGTCCGAAATATATATACAATATATTTGCCAATATATCCAATATATTTTCCTAACATTTTTCCTCTGAATCAACTAAGTCTTGGCTTTGGCTCAACAAGCTTAATGATTCCAGTTAAGCGGGACTCATTGACCTTGGAAAGCTTCGTATTCGATGTCGATGAACAAGAAGTGATCTTGACTTTGGCCAACAAATCAAAACTTGGGCAAGACATACGATATGGAACAAAGCCTTCATGATTCAAACACATCCGCGATGGACAAATGTCTTGACTTTGGCCAACAAACCAGTGCCAATCTTGGATCTTGAGAATGAATCATTCAATGGAAGGAAAACGTTTAATATTTGATGAGGGTTTTTCGCGTAATTGGCAACCAATTAATTATCTTTGATTAGGTCTAATCATACACCCTTAAGCATGCATTCTAAAAGCATAATAATGCGCGGTAAATAAATTAATAATGATATGCGGATGGATATCTCACAAATTGTTCCTAGAACAAATCACTCCATTTCCTCTCCCCGGCTAGCACTATTCTAACTTCTACCCAATTACATAATAAAATAAAGAAACCTCATTACATTCAAGGGAATTGGTGAGAAGAGAATTACAAAGAATCGAGAGATAAAGGCTGGACAAGCAGGTCCAATTTAATAAATTCTAAATTTATTACAACAATTTCCAAAATTGCCCTCACCCATCTAATATACATCCGATATATATTATTCATACAACACATCCATGTATTCACACAAAGCATGTTATTCAATCAAACTAATCCAATTAATTAATCTTTGAATTAAGTGATCATCCAATGTTCAAACAACGATTTGATTTGCGCGAGTCCAACTCGTTTAAGAATAAGTACTCAAAGTACGAATTCTTGAATTATATCGAACTACAATTTTAAATCCAATTTAATTTTTATTCAATACTAATTCCTTATTTAATTCCAAATTAAATAATTACACTTTAATAATGTGCCTTTACGACTTAGATTCTAAATATAATCTTAATGGGTCTCAAAACCCAATTAACATCCAATGTCAATTTAATTAAAGTCCAATGGGCTTTCAATTAATTTATTAAGGCATGAACTTTGGGAACCAAAGCCCAATAAGGAATCACCCTTTGCCACAAAATTAATTTTGACCCATTAGGCCCAATTAAATTTTTAAAGGCCCATATATTATATTTGGACTTAAAGGAATGGTTTAGGCCCAATTTGGATCCAATCCAATTGTCCTAAACCAACTTGGCCCAACCAAGCCCATTAGGCCCAAATACAACAATTTTAGCCCAATTCCAAATTAAGCCTAACTAATTAAATTTTAATATTCAAAAAATCACAATTTAATTAATTAAAGTGTATTGCACTAATTAATTATTTAAATTAACATTTCCAAAACATCAATTTAATTAATTAATCATCCATTATTATATTCAACACATGTCCAACATTATTGAAACAAAATCAACTCATTTTCATGCTATATAGGTCACGACAATTACTGATTTTTTTTCATTAATTTTGATTTCAATCCAATTAAATCACAAACTAATATATCCATGTATTTTAACCACATCTAATGATTTAAAAAACAAAAAATCACCATGACCTAGGATCTATATACATTCGGCCAAGCTTAAGAATTTTGGGAAAATTAATCCAATTAATTTTTCATCAAATTGATCATGCATAACACTTAGTTATCATTATATAAGCATACTCAAACAAAGAATTTGATCAAATCATGCTCAAATCCAAAATACCCAAATTCAAGTATATAAACCCTAGGTTCATTTCATGCTCAAAATTGGCTCTGATACCATTGTTGGTCTCTAAGATCATCCCAAGATATTTCATGCATGAAATAATGTGAATACAAAGAACAGTATAGCGGAAATATACTTACAATGATCGGAAGTGGGATGTGTTGATAACAAAAACTTTTGCTCCTTTTGAAAGTCTCTAAGCTCCTTTAAAGGTTGTATCAAGCTCCAAGCTTTGATCTTTGATTCCAAGCTCAATGGGAAATGTTTCCCTATCACCTAAGTATGATTCTTGATGTGTGCTAGCACTAAGATAAATTGCAACAATTTTTCTTCTTCTCCTTGGTGAGTTTCGGCCAAGCCTATTCAAAGAGAGGGAGAGTGGCGTTTTTGAGAGAGAGAGATGAGAATGATAATGTTGACTTCTATTTGATTTCCAAAATCAAAATAATGATATACCAAATATTTGGTAATTAGTCCATCACCTTTCAACTTGTGTGTTTTACTAGTTAACAACCACCCACCAAATTCCATCAACTTAAAGTTGATTAAAGTGACTAGGTGATGTGACTTGTGGGCCCCACTTAATTCAAAATCCGACTGGGCCCGCAAACACATTCCAGGCTCGGGTTCGTTAATTCCGAATTAATGAATTTTTCGTTGCGACTTAATTAAATCAAATTTAATTAAATAATTATGCCTAGCAAAATTACTATTAAAGTCACTGCAAATTAATACTAAATTAATTCGTTCGCCCGAATTAAAATCTAATTTTAATTCCTTTATGAAATCTAATTTCATATAATATATCGAATATATTATTTAATTGATTAATTCCGAATTAATCGTTCTTTCTCTTCTAGTTGAATTTTATCCCAGATAAATTCTTACTGTAATTAATCTCAGATTAATTTTCTCTCTCTTATAATTAATCCCAGATTAATTCTGTGCGAGTCATACTTCATCGGTGAATCTTCGGGAAGTGACCCATGAGATCCCTGGATATGTTGGCAGTAAATCCGGTCGTCGGACTATCCGAACAAGTGCGTACCTTGTACCACATTTTTACCGATTTACGAGACATGGTTGGCTTCTAGCAAAGCGCCATGCCTACCCAATTCTCCAGAAATATTCTTAGGGAATATATAATCTATAACAGACGTATTCGTGGTATTACGTATTTCGATCCAGTATCTGATGTCACATGCAAGGCCTGGGGCTGGAATAGTGTCTGCCCCATACGAAGCATATATCGGATCACAAGCAACTAGTCTCTATAATCGGATAATCATGACCCTGTCATATTATCCCGATAGTTGCAACATAATAGAGAACCGATTATGTATCCCTATGTGATCATCATCTCCATATGACTGAAGTGATACTTCCGTCTTGACATCACACCCAATACACTACGATTCTCAATAAACCCAGAAGAGGTGTACACAAAACCTGTTAAAGTCCGGATGACCAAAACCAAAGCTTATTGATTGTCGCAAGTACTAGCGATGCAAGTCTCAGGTTAAGACAAATACACCTACCCTGAAGAGGATTCCCATAGACACATAGTCATACTACCAATGGGATTTTGCGGGGTCTATCCAGAGCGAACTTTTTCCGTACCATCGGTAAACACAACCTCATATCACACTTGCATAAGTAATTATGCCTAGCAAAATTACTATTAAAGTCACTGCAAATTAATACTAAATTAATTCGTTCGCCCGAATTAAAATCTAATTTTAATTCCTTTATGAAATCTAATTTCATATAATATATCGAATATATTATTTAATTGATTAATTCGAATTAATCGTTCTTTCTCTTCTAGTTGAATTTTATCCCAGATAAATTCTTACTGTAATTAATCCCAAATTAATTTTCTCTCTCTTATAATTAATCTCAGATTAATTCTGTGCGAGTCATACGTCATCGGTGAATCTTCGGGAAGCGACCCATGAGATCCCTGGATATATTGGCAGTAAATCCGGTCGTCGGACTATCCGAACACGTGCGTACCTCGTACCACATTTTTACCGATTTACGAGACATGGTTGGCTTCTAGCAAAGCGCCATGCCTACCCAATTCTCCAGAAATATTCTTAAGGGAATATATAATCTATAACAGACGTATTATACGTGGTATTACGTATTTCGATCCAGTATCTGATGTCACATGCAAGGCCTGGGGCTGGAATAGTGTCTGCCCCGTACGAAGCATATATCGGATCACAAGCAACTAGTCTCTATAATCGGATAATCATGACCCTGTCATATTATCCCGATAGTTGCAACATAATAGAGAACCGATTATGTATCCCTATGTGATCATCATCTCCATATGACTGAAGTGATACTTCCGTCTTGACATCACACCCAATACACTACGATTCTCAATAAACCCAGAAGAGGTGTACACAAAACCTGTTAAAGTCCCGGATGACCAAAACCAAAGCTTATTGATTGTCGCAAGTACTAGCGATGCAAGTCTCAGGTTAAGACCAAATACACCTACCCTGAAGAGGATTCCCATAGACACATAGTCATACTACCAATGGGATTTCGCGGGGTCTATCCAGAGCGAAACTTTTTCCGTACCATCGGTAAACACAATCTCATATCACACTTGCATAAGTATCCAATACTTAAATATATGAGAACTATGCTTTTACGCTTCCATAACATGCACAAGTGCAATACTAGTCTATTCTGCATTATCGATGTTCAGTCTCGATAATACTACGACTAGGGATATTTAATGATTAAACCTTTGTGGATTGATATTGTCTCATATCTTATAATCGGGAACTAATCATAAGGACTTTTATCATTTATATATATATATGTAATATAATTACAAAAAATGATAAAATGCAATTTCCATTGTCACATAGTTAATTTGTACAAAAACCACAATGTCTTTTACAAATAGTGACGCTATGGGTCATAATTGTCCAACATGATTATGTAGTTGGCGCGGTATTAGGACAGAGATTTGAAGGTAAGCCATAAGTAATTTATTACACAAGTAGAACGTTAAACAATGCACAAATGAATTACACTACCACAAAAAGAACTATTTGCTATAATATTTGCATTGGATAAATTTCGATCATATTTAATTGGTTCATCAACCGTTGTTTATTCTGATCATGCTGCTATTAGATATTTGATGTCTAAACAGGATGCAAAGCTAAGATTACTACGATGGATTTTGTTACTTCAAGAATTCAATCTCACAATCAAGGATAAGAAATGAGCAGAGAATATAGTTGCAATTCATTTATCGAGACTCACAAATAAGTCATCAATTGACACAAATCCTATCAATGACTCTTTTCCTGATGATTTTTTATTTTTGTAAAAACAATATCTTGGTATACTAATATTGTCAATTTTCTTCCAACAGGAGAAGTACCATCAGACTAGAGTCGTCAAGACAAGAAGAAATTTTTGACCGAAGTCAAAAGATTCTACTGGGATGATCCATATTTTTCAAGTATTGCTCTGATTAGATTTTCCGACAATACATACCGGACAATGAGATAAGTAATATTATTCAGTTTTTTCATTCAAAAGCATGTGGATGTCACTTCTCATCTAAAAAAACCGCTGTAAAAATCTTACAGTGTGGATTTTATTGGCCCACCTTATTTAAAGATACATATGCTTTCTGTAAAACTTGTGAAAATTGTCAAAAGTTGGGGTCCATTTCTAAAAGAAATATAATGCCTTTAAATATCATTCTTGTCTTCGAAATCTTTGATTGTGGGAAATAGATTTCATGGGTCCATCTCCACCGTCATTTGGATTTTTATATATTTGGGTTAAGTGATTTCTTATCGAAACAATGATCACAAAAATGTGATTAAATTTTTAAAATAAAATATTTTAAGTCGATTTGGAATCCCTCGGGCCATTATAAGTGATGGAGGTAAACACTTTTGTAACAAGCCTTTTAAGTTTTTAATGAAAAAGTATGGAATTACACATAAAATTTCTACCTCATATCACCTTCAGACAAATGGTCAAGTTGAATTAGCAAATAGGGAAATCAAACAAATTTTGGAAAAAAACGGTCAATCCAAATTGCAAAGATTGGCCTCTTCGACTGACTGATGCACTTTAAGCATACCGAACATCGTTCAAAACATCTTTGGAAATGTCTTCTTATCGTCTAGTTTATGGAAAACATTTTCATTTGCCTGTCGAACTTGAGCATAGGGCATATTGGGCTATTAAAGCATTCAACTCAAACCTTGAAAATGTCAGTCATGAAAGTAAACTACAACTAAATGAACTTGAAGAGTTAAAGAATGATTCATATGAGAATGCAAAAATTCTTAAAGTTAAAACGAAGATCTTTCATGATAGTCGAATTTCACAAAAAAAATTTGAATTTGATCAAAAAGTTTTGCTTCTATAATTCTAGTCTTCATTTATTTCCTGGAAAATTGAAATCAAAATGGAGTGGCTCATTTGTTGCGAAGCATGTTTACCCATATGAAGCTATTGACATTTGAAATTGCAATTTTTTTTGGTTAAATAGTAGTGTTGTTGAGTCAATTGTCTTTTCCACACTAACCATGTAATCCACACTAATCATGTGATGTCTTTTAAACTATACTTCTTATTTTGACATTAGAGACAATGTCTCAATTTGGTTTGGGGGAGATGATAGTTGACTAAATAGTTTTCATTTTTATGTTTTATCATTTTTGTCTTCCTTTTTGTAAATTTTTTTTTATTTTTCTGTTGTTGTTTTAAAAAAAAAATTATGTTGTTTTTTTTTTGTGTAAAAAAAAAAATATTTATGTGTTGATTTTCTTTTATGTTTTTATTCAAAAAAAACTACATACAAACCAATAACAAACTTTTGACTGAATAAGTGGAAATGTTGTTTAGAGATGACATTGTAAGGAGTTTTCGTTCTTGAGATGCATCTCAATGTAATTCGTAATTCGTAACAAGTTATTTTATTCTTTTCTTTTTGAATCATTCAAATTTGTGAATTCTCCATAATATTGATTAAGTTTGATTTCCATATGCTCATTTGACATGTGTTATCCACATACACGTTAACATAAAATCGTGGGTTGTAAGTGAAAAATTTATAATATTCAGTTTTTTAGTTTGTTGGAGGTAACACTTAAAGGCATTGAAATTTCTATTTTTATAAAAAAAAATAAGCTTTTTACTTAGTAACCAGACATCTTACCTCAACAAGCAATGATTGTTAGATGCGATCACGGTTCCGGTTCAGAACCGAAACCGAACAGGAAGGAACCAGACAGTTCTGATTCCGTATGGTTCGGTTATAGTTCCCACCCAATCAGAACCGTTGGAACCGTTCAGTTCCACTATTAAAATTCAAATAAATTTAAGTTTTTATTTTATTTTTAATTTAATTTAATAAAATTCAAATAAATAAAAAAAATTTATTATATTTATTGGCTAATAATATCTAATTACAAATTTCTTTAAAATTTAATTTTCATTTTTTAAAATTATTTTAAAAAATTATTTGAACCGAAACCGAATTGGTACCATCCAGTTCGGTTCCGGTTCCCGGCTCCTCATTCTTGTGGAATCGGAACCGAACAAAAATTATCTGGTCCGGTTTCGGGAATCGAACCAAATCGATGGCCAAGTCTAGTGATTGTTTGCGTAAAACGGCAGAGCTTAAGTTTGCATGTTTAATAATTAAAGTAACATTTTTGAATCAAAAATATCAAATATCTGATACTGTGGATGAGCCCTTCTTCGAAACATAAATTTATTTATTATACTAACTATTCCTCAAAAATGGGGTTAAAACAACTACCCATCAAAAGTAAAATTATATTTGGGGAGAAATCTGTGGGACAAAGGTGCAAGAACATATTCAACGCATAGAGTTGTGCGCACATTGTAAACACTAATTAACAAGTCAAAATCAATATCAAGGTTCTACTACATTTAGGTGCCTCTTCTCTAAAACATCCCCTAAATTCTTAATCTGCTTTACCCAACTTTAATCTGTTTCCTGAGCTACCAACACGTGGAATCTATTTTCAGTTGATAGTCTCGTTATTACAAATGTATTTCTAAAGCCAGTGAGGGTCTTGCAAGAAAGTAGAAACCATGGGCACACACAGAAAATGCCAATAAATTAAGACTACTTGATAATTACTTCGATACCCTACAACCTTAATTGCTTTTTGGGTGTGACCCTACCGGGGGAATATCAAAATAGGCAAGCACCTTCAGGAAGACAAATTGCCACTAATAGGCTGTGATTATCGATTGGGCCCATAAATTTAAATATATATATATATATATATATATATATATATATATATATATTTAAAAATTAAAAGTAATAACGAAATAATAATAAATATTCTTAAAATAATATAATATTAATAAAATAAAAATTAAATCAATGTCAAATCAATAAAAATTATATTTCGCTAAATCTTTAGTGGCGAAAAGCTAAATACTTTTAGTGGTAAAAAAATTTTCTCCACTAAAGGTATTATTTCTTTAAAAATATAATAAAATAAATAATTCTCAAATTTTTAATACACCATATGATATTTTAGATTGTAAAATGATACAAAATATAAATTTTGAGACATTAATTTAATGATCATATACATTAATATTTGAAAATAGATTATTTGTATTTACAAGAAAAAAATGTATTATGTTCTAATATTAAAACAGACAAATGATCAACTAGTTATAATTCAAAAATCAAAACTGATGGGGTGGCGAGGGTTTCGATGATGAACTGATTGATGAAGAAGGAGGATTTTCGATGAAGAAGTAGTGGTGAGGGTTTCGTTTTGATGAAATGATTTGTAAACCAAAAAAAAAAATATTTTGGTAGCTGAAGAAGGCTGCGTAAATAATATTTTGTATCAATTAATGGGAAAAAAATTCCTCACTAAAAATTCTTTTTCATTATTAAAAATTAATTTTAGCGGTAAAATTATTTTTCACCACTAAATGTAAATTTAGTGGATAAATATAATTTTGCCACTAAAAGTTTATATTTAGCGGTAAAATTTATTTCCCCACTATATTTTTGCCACAAAAATATAATTTATTGTAGTGGGAATAGTACACGTGCGAAATTAATTTTTTAAGTTCAATTTTCTTGTTTAGTACCAAATTTTTTAGATTAATAGTAATAAAATTTCATGTTTGTCAATTTTATATGTTTATTGTCCCGATTTTCATGTTTAATATCCAAAATTTTATGTTAATGCTATACATGATAATAAATTCAAAATTTTATGTTCGATACTCTATTTTTCATAATTTATGTCAAATTTTCATGTTAACGTTAATAATTTTCAGGTTTGTCGATTTTACATATATATTATTCTAATTTTTACTTTTAATACCTAAATGTTCATATTAATGTCCCAAAATTTCAAATAGAATCAAATTAATGTCAAGTCTTTTATTTGTAGTATAAAAAAATAAAATTAATGTTCAATGCCTCATATTTTCATATTTAATGCTTAATTTTCAGGTTACTGTATATTCAGATAATCGATTTGTAAATCTTTTAATGTATTAAAAATTAAAATTTAATCTCAATACTTCGATTCTCATCCATGGGATGAGATTACCCCAACACCCATCCCCCAACACCCATACCCCAATATAATAGTCATGCCAATGCTTTTTATTTCCTTAGTCGAGTGTTGAAAGAAATCAATTGACCAAAATATTTTTATAAGTTTTGTTAGGAATTCTAGCTATTATTTTAAAATTTAAATCTTAATTTATGTACATGAGATCATTTTATTAATATTAATTTACAAAGGGTTGAAATTATTGTCTTTTTTTAAAAAAAAAAATATGATTATCTAATTTTCTTAGGATATACCGAAGAAAACATTACAAAGGATATTGGTTAAGTAATAGATCTTGTATATGAATAATTTTTTGATATCATTATTATATTAAATATATAATATGTTGAATTAATATAGGGGGAATGTCACTTTCTCTTCTAATATTTATAACATTTCTCATTTATCCCCTATTATTCTAATAATACCCCATCCCCATGATCCTCTAAGTCAAAATAAGATTCCTATTTTATTTGTTTTTTTTTAACATATTTACCCTTGTATGACCAATTAAGAATTTTAAATCATTATTAAGTCTTTAAATTAATTTAAAAAATATATAAAAATTATTATAAAATATAATATTTTAATATAGATTTATTATAAAATCTAATATTTTCTATAGAAATTTATTTCATTTAACTATCTTAAATACATTTATTCTAAATACAATATATATAGTTTTATTTTAAATATTTTTATATTTAGTCTTATATTGTATAATAAATAAAAATAAATATAATTAAGAATATAATTTATTAATATAGATTAATAAATTTCCATTCCAAAAACCAATTTAATAATTATTTTAATGAATGAACAAAGATAAACATATAAAAACACTAATATTACTTTGATTTTTTGAATTTAGGAAAGTGAATTATTTTTTTATAAAATTGGTACAGCATATCCTAAAATTTTCCCCTCACAGTGATTGGAGCTATGGGCCCCATAAAAAAACTTTGAGAAGTACCAGCGGGTGGTAAAACGACCCCGTATAAAAAATTTCGATCAAAAAAAAAAAAAGAAAAAGACGGATGATGATGATAACAGAAGAACGACACCTCGGCACCCCTTACTGGCCTCGTGCTTTTATATTCCTTTGTTAATTCGTTTGGGATCTGGACTTAAATGGTTTCATTCCATTTACGGTTTCAAATTTACGCATACACGCCACTTGAATCTTAATTCAATCTTTTTTATTTTTTATTTTTTATTTTACCTTCAATTCTTTTCCGATGGTTTGTTCTCTCGCTCTTTTTCAATCTTCGTTTTTATTATTTCATGTTATTGTGTTCGATTATGGATTTGTTATCTGATCGTTTTTACTTTTTATATTGGCTTCTTGTTCTGATTTGATTTGATTTTATATTTTGCTTTATTGAATTAGTTATCGATTCAGTTTAACTTTTGATGTGCTTGCGATAAAATCTACTAAATTACAAAAATTAATTACAGATTTGATGGACTGAATTTGCTATTTTAGGAAAATAATTTATTCTTAGTTGCATGCCTTTGGTACTTGATTCTCATGGATATTGTATGCTTCTGTTTGAAATTTTAAAGTGCTTTGCTTCTACTTTAATGAAATTAGGTCTTGAATGATTTGTATTTTGCTTGTATTGGTTGTGTTCTGTCTTATTGGAGAGGCTTGGCATTTTGAGATACTTCATTGCACTTTTTATGTATGTTTTGCTTGAGTATTGCCCTCGAAATCGAAAAGCTTAGAGAGATGTTGAGTGGAATTTGGAAATTCAAAATCTCATTATATGTTAAAGCTTTAGGATTTCTTATTTTTTTATTTTTTCTATTTATATTGATCTTTGCACATGGGTGTGTTGTGATTAAAGAGATTTATAATCGGAACCTTGTTTCCTGATAAAACCCTTGTGGTTTATAGGTTCCTTAAAGACTTCGATGGCTTTTTTCTTGAAGTGTTTGTGCTACTTTATTAGGATGAATACCTCATTTAACATGTAAGAATTTTTTTTTTTTGACAGATAAATGTCACCAGAAGGTAATGGCAGGAGCTGAAGCAAGGGCTGTGTGGCAGAGAACAGCTAATCGTTGCTTTGTCCAAGAAGATGCCAAAAGAGCTCCCAAGTTAGCTTGCTGCCAATCATCATCTTCATCATCCAAACCAGTTGACGCAGGACCTGCTGGTGTAGCAGATGCACCAGATCACCCTGCTGCAGGATTCATGCCTCTAAACATGAATCATTTGTATCCTGAACTGCCTTCTGATACAAGATGGTGGCTTCAACTGCAACCTAACTATGGGTACCAAAAAGGTTTAACAAGTGAGCAAATAAATGCCATGGAGACTGAAATGGAAGCCTTGAGAGCGGACTTTGTAGATTCACCCTCTAAGATCTGTGGGGATCCCCCATCAGATGGTACAGGTGGTACTCTTGTTGATGGCAACGAAAACAAGAAGGTTTCTCTTGATGTGAATTTTAATAGGGTCTCTGCTGTTTGTATGAAGAAAGATCCTGTTGAAGTTAGGAAGCAAAATGTAGAGGCTGTAGATTGTAAGACAGCCCAAGAATTTCTTGAACTTATGGATATTAGGGAAAACTATGAATTTATTGAAATGGATTCTGTAGGATGCCCGAGTTCCAAATCATCCAGTGAACCCTGTTTTGATCCAGAATATCCCTGGATTGGGAGTGGAAAGACTAAGCCATGGTGGCGCACAACAGATAAAGATGATTTGGCTTCCTTGGTTGCCCAGAAGTCAGTCAACTACATGGAGAACTGTGACCTTCCTCCACCTCAGAAGAAGCACACAAGGGCATACCCTTATTCTCGTTCTCGGGATGAAACATCGTCTTTGGATTCGAAATCCCAAACTGATCGTATTTCCAATCCAGCTGTTCATGCACAGGGCTCTCCTGATTCTAGAAGAGCTTCTGTTAAAGAGGAGCAGATGCTATTTGGTTCTGGTGAATCATTCAGGTATATTATCATGTCATATTTTCTGGTGGTTTATTGTGTGAAATTGAATATAAGAATATCCATATCCCTAGTAGAACAAAATCTCCAAGCTTTGTAGTATTAAACACATTTATTATGCTAGTATAACCCGGGAATATAACCTTGATATGTATTTGTGTGTGTGCGCGTGCACACATCCATGCATGCATCAATTTCCAATATAGCCAATCCAATCTTTGCTGAACTTGCTACCTTAGTAACAGGTGTAGCACGACACAAAGGGGCATCTCAGAAACACAAGAAGTTTCTGAGAGTGATTCTTGCAAGGCTCAGCTATTAGAAGCACTCCGACATTCTCAAACACGAGCAAGGGAAGCTGAGACAGCAGCAAAGGAAGCCTATGCTGAGAAGGAGCACATTCTGAAGTTATTCTTCAGACAAGCCTCGCAACTTTTTGCATATAAGCAGTGGTTCCAGATTCTGCAGCTAGAAGCCCTTTACTTCCAGATCAAGAATAGTGACCAGCCAATCTCCACTCTCTTCCCAATGGCCCTTCCATGGGTGCCTCAAAAAGGTAGGAAAATGAAAAGGAATTGGCAGAAGGCTGCAAAGGGCAAACGAGGCAAGCAAGGCCGACAAAAACATGACATGTCAAATTATGCCATCGCTTTTGCATGGAGCTTAGGTCTTGTTGGCGCTGGTTTGCTGTTGGGATGGACCGTGGGATGGATGTTACGTTCTAATGCTGTGTAAGAACATTAACCAAATCCCTGCTTCTTGTGCAGATTGATTTACAAAAAGAAGTGTTTGAATCTAAATTGTGTTTATATATATATGTATGTGGTTAATTATATTTCCTGGTGTAGAGTATGTAAATCTTCTCTTTAGTGTAAAAATGATGATTGAGGTTCATGTGCATATGTTGTTTGGTGCAAGTCATCCGATTGCGATTTCATTTAAATTTTCTTTGATGGTGTCTATTGTATATTTATATTTTGATTTACTCTCTAATCTATAATTTGTGAAGAAGATTTGTAATTGAAACCTCTTCTTTGATTCATCTTTTGATAGTGATGTGGATTAACTTCGGTAAATGGGTAGCTTATTTTATTGCTATACACAGGATGACAACTGTACAAATTATTATTATTATTATTTTTTTATCAAAATAAAATTAAAAATATGATTCGACTTTGGTTGGATTTTATTTAAAGACACATAATTATCTTGTAAGTTGTCATAACAATATTTTAATTTTTATAGTTTTAGAAATTTAAATTTTAAGCCATACCAATTATTAAATATAGTTAATTTTAACAGTTTGACTAACTTTAACATTTAAAAAGATAAAAATAACCTAATATAAGACAATATCTTATAACTCGAATTAACCTATAAAAAAAAATTAATATACTATAAAATTAAAAAAATAAATAAAAACTTCAATGTATGATGCAGTTTTTATTTATTTATTTTTTCATTTTTAAATAAACTAAAATTATGTCTCATTTTAATTTCATTTTTATAAAATTATATTTAAATTCAAGACTCTTCCTTAAATAATACATCTTTACCCCACCAAAATCCTAAATTAAACATATCTCATAATACTTGAAACTGTGATTTCTTATTTTCACTATACGAGTTCAGCCAATTTTCATTTGGTGAATTGTTGCAAGTGGTGTGACTTAATCCCTTAACCTCATGGTTGAGAGTGGAGCTTAGATACAACTAGGTTAATTGTAGTATAAAATAGTTAATTACATTACATAATTCTAGAATTATAAATTTATTATAAATATAATTATTTTATAAAAAAAACCACTCTTTTGTAGCTGAAAGTTATTTTGTATTAGGATAATAATGCTTTGCCCACCTCATTATCTTTATGTTACCAATTTACAAGACATGGTTGGCTTCTAGCAAAACATCGTGCCTACCCAATTCTCCAGAAATATTCTTTTAAGGAATACAAGATCTTTATTAAGCGTAGTATACTAAGTATTGCGTATTACGATCCAGTATCGGATATCACATGCTAGGCATGGGGCTGGAGTTGTGTTGCCCTGTACGAAGCATATATCAGATCACTAGCAACTAGTCTATTTATGATCGGAAAGTCATGACCGAGTCATACTTTCCCGATGGCTATAACACTATAGAGTACCAGTTTTGTATCCCTGCGTGATCATCATCTCCATATGACTGAAGTGATACTTCCATCTTGACATCACACCCAATACACTACGATTCTCAGTATACCCAGAAGAGGCGTACACAAAACCTGTTAATGCCCCGGACGACCAAAACCAAAGTATACTGATTGTCGCAAGTATTAGCGATGCAAGTCTCAGGTTAATACCATATACACCTACCTGATTCGAATTCCCATAGACACATAGTCATACTACCAATGGGATTCCGAGGGGTATATCCAGAGCGAAGCTGTTCCCGTACCATCGACAAACAGAACCTCTTATCACACTTGCATGAGTATCCAATACCCAAATATATGAGAACTATATCGTTAAGCTTCCATAACGCGCACAAGTGTAATACTAGCCTGTTCCGCATTATCGATGTCCAGTCTCGATAATACTACGACTAGAGATATTTAATGATTAAACCTTACGTGGATTAATACTGTCTCATATCTTATTAATCTGGTACTAATCATATTGACTTTTATCATTTATATATCCAAGTAATCCAATTACAAATGATAAAAGAGCAATTTCCTTTGTCACATAGTTAATTTTGTACAAGAACACCATGTTCTTTACAAAATAGTGATGCTATGGGTCATAATTATCCAACAATCTCCCAATTGGCCTATAGCCAATCACTCAAGTGTCCAACATCTGAACTATGTACGGGTCGGTTAAACTTCTGCTGAGAAATAGCTTTCGTCAGCGAATTTGCAAGGTTATCATCTGATGCGATTTATTCGATCATCACATCGCCACAATGTATGATTTAACGAATCAGATGAAACAGTTGAAGTACATACTTGGATCATTGATGAGACCGCGGTTCCCTAGCCTGTGTTGTAGCCCAGCTCAGCTGCTAACAGAACTACTCATAATCCTATTAGAAATTTATAGATCCAAAATGCTTCTTTTGCTGCCTCAGCTGTAGCAATATTCCGCTTTTATTGTTTAATCGACAACGGTATCTTGCTTGGAAGATTTCTAGTTCACTGTTCCGTTATTCAAACTAAATATGTACCCTTATTGCGACTTACAGTCGTCTTTATCGGTTTGGAAACTTGCAGCGGTGAACCCAGTTACCTCAAGTCCTCATTCTCCATAAAATTAAGAAAACATCATTAGTTCATCTAAGATACTAAAGGATGTTCTTAACATCAATCCAGTGACCATCACCTGGATCGGCCTGATTGTGACTCCATATGCTCAAAGCATATGAGACATCAGGTCGCGTACATTTTCATAACATACGAGCTTTGGGAGAGTGTCAGCAGCTTTCTAGATCCATCCCATTAGATCTTTATTCCTAGAATAAAGCATGTTTCTCCCTGGTTTTTCATGGAGAATTTTATGAAAGCCAAGCTTTCACCGATTCTAGTATGGGAATGTTATTACCGAGAAGCAATACACCATCAACATAAGGACAATGAATGTCAGTGCGCTCCCATTAACCCTCTTATATACACAAGAATCATCTTCGTTTTGAATTAAATCATATACCATTATGATTACATCAAAACGATGGTTCCAAGAATTCAATGCTTGCTTCAATCCATAAATGGATCGATTTAACTTGTAAGCCTTGTTTGTATATTTTGGCACGACAAAACCGTTAGGATGTTGCATACAAACATCCTCCAAAAGGTTTCTGTTAAGGAAAGCGGTTTTGGAGTCCAGCTTTCATATTTCATAAACGAAATATGCAGCAATAGCAAGCATTATCCGAATGGATTTAATCATGGCAACATGTGAAAAAGTTTCGTCGTAATCGACACTATGTTGTTGACGATACCCTTTCTGTACAAGCCTAGCTGCGTACATTTGTAAGTTGCCATCCATGTCTGTCTTCCTTGAAGACCTTTTGCAACCAATAGGTTTAACGTCTTCTGGTGCATCAACCAGTATCCAAACATGGTTCGTATACATGGAATCTATTTCGGACTTCATGGCACTTTGCCATAAAAGGAGTCGATACCCTGTATCATTTCCTCATACGTAGTCGGTCCATTATCCTCAATAAGATTAATATCTACATGAGGTGAGATGAGAAACCCATACCTCCCAGGTTGTTTTCTGACTCTCTCTGACATACGCGATTATTGTGTATTCGAAGATTGTGGTACAGTTTCATCCCTGATGAACTGTTCATGTTCCGTAAGAGATCGGTGCCTGGAATAGTATCACCCCGATTTTCATCGATTTCTACTTTCCTCCCACTTACCACTGCATTTAGGAATTCTTTTTCGAGGAAAATCGCATGGAGAGCAACAAATACATTGTTCTCTTGTGAGTTGTATAAGTACTATACTTTGGTTCCCCTAGGATAACCTACAAATAGGCACTTATCCGATTTGGGTTCTAGTTTAGTATCATCCAAATGTTTAGAGTATGCCCAGAATTCCCAAATATTCAGGAATGAGAAACCCGGTTTCTTTCCTGTTCATATCTAATATGAAGTCTGTCTAATAGATTTTTCATGGAACCTTATTCAAAATAAGTATTGCACTGTTTAATGCGTATCCTCAGAAGGAAATTGGTAGCTCAGAGCGACTCATCATTAACCTTACCATGTCCAACTAAGTTCAATTTCTCCGTTCGGTCACACCGTCCAACTGAGGTGTTCCGGGAGGAGTCCACTGTGAAAGAATACCTTACTCTTTCAAGTAATCTTGAAACTCATATGTTTAAGTATTATCCACCATGGTCCAACCGTAATGTTTTAATACTTTTACCGGTCTGTTTTTCTACTTCGTGTCGAAACTCTTTCAATTTCTCAAAAGTTTCCGACTTATGTTTCATAAGATACACATAACCATAACACAATGCCACATCCGTAAAGGTTACGAAGTATTCATATCCACCTCTAGCCTAGCTAGACATGGGCCCACTTACGTCACTATGAACGGGGGCTAACAGATCGGTGGCACTTGCACCTTTACCATGTAAAAGGTGTTTTAGGCACTTTGCCTAATAAATAAGAATCGTAGACATCATTTGAATTAGGATCAAACCTGTCCTAGTATCCACTCTTCGAAAGTGTGGATCTACGAGTCTTGTTAATGTGTCCCAGACAAAAATGCCACAAATAAGTCTCATTTGGTTTATTCAATTTGAGCTTTTTGTTTGTCATTTTATATGTTTGAGATTCATTTATATTCTAAATATAAATAGGATTATTCACATCTAATGTGTATATCTCAATATCATCTTTATAAACAAAACACCCAGTGTTTTGGAATACAAAGGTATACCCGCAACGAGTTGTACTAGATATAGAGATAATGTTTCTAGTCAAACTAGGTACATTATAACAGTTTTCTAATTTAAGTACATGCCCTAAGGGCAGTTCCAAAACTTAGGTTTCTACGGCCAAAATAGCGATTCTCGTCCCGTTTCTGACTTGCAGGTCGATCTCATCTGAAGCCAGTCTCCTGCTAATCAGCAGATTCTGCACATCAGTACATATATTTATATACCACATCCAGTATCAAAATCTAATTATTAAAACTAGTAGTGGACATGTTTATAAAAAACGTACCTGAAGCCGGAGCCTTGCTGTAGGCACTGCATTTTTGCATAAGGCCCAATGATGAGCCTCGTAAGGAGGCACTACCCTTTAAGTTGCGGAAGTCGCGGGAAACAGACGTCGGAAAGGAAAATTCAAAAATCAATACATTGCAAGATTTCATTCGTTTGCTTAGCCTCAGGTTTGCTCGATTGGTCTCTGTTTTAACTGTTAAATTCGGCCCAAAAATCCCCGTAACCTACACCAAGCCACACGCCCAAGCCCACCAAAGAGTCAACTCACACGCCCAAGCCCAAAATCCCATCCAAAAAATATCCAACACATTAAGCACATGTTAAAATCCAAACAAATCACCTTCCTAAATTAAATAAATCAAATCACATCTCCTTCCTAAATTAAATAAATCAAATCAAATATCCTTCCTAAATTAAATAAATCAAATCAAATCTCCTAAATCCATTTCCTAAACTAAATAAATCACCTTCCTAACTTGAATAGATCTTTTCCTTATAACACACCAATTAAAGATACCCCCATGATTGCATGATTTCTTTCCTTCCCATGCAAGGAAAACCCTAGCCCACTCCTATAAAAAGAGACATAAACCAAACCTTAAGAACCCTAGCTAGCACATTCACGCTTAAGACACAAAGAGAATAGCCTCCCTATTGCCGTAAATCACAGCCCCCAATACAACCCTCCATTGCCGCAAAACATCCCTCATATAGCCATCCATCACCAAAAACTGCAGCCCCCATACAGCCCTCAATCATCGAAAATCACAGCCCCTAAACACACCCAAACCATCGCATAACAGCAGCCCTGAAACCCCTCAAATTACCACAAAAAATTGTCCCCAAACTGCACCCTTAAGTCACCGAAAATAGCCAGCAAAAATCCCCTGCATTACCACCGAAAACAGTCCCCAAAATTGCAGCCCTAAACCACCAAAAAAACTGCAACAAAAAATTTCCCCAAACCGCAAAAACAATCACCCAAAATAGCCCCAAATTACCGCAAATAGTAACTAAAAACAACGATCAGAAACAACAGCAAAAATAGAGAAAACATCAGCCCAAAACAGTGAAGTAATGAAGGAAAATATTGAACCAGTGAACCGGAGGAGTGGCAGAGCATTAACCCTTCCGACGGCCGCGTAACGCACCTCTAAGAGGTGACTTAAAAGGTAAGACCTGAGGGCACCTTTTTTATTTACTCTCGTTCATATTTTTCAATTATTTGTTAGTATTTCTTCGCATGCATATTGTTGGTTCATGTATGTTATTGTTGTTGGATGAATGATTTTGTGATATCTCTCGTGGTATATCGGATGGAAACCCAGACGTAAATTCCGTAGCCGAATCCGAATAGACGGTAGTGCGGTCTAAACTTGGGATACAACTCCACGTACTACTTGAGAAATGCACATATTTTATTTTATCTAATCTTGTGTTAATCCATGGTTCATTAGAAATAGCACGTTATCTACATGCATGATTTAGTTATTTCTTTCGCGTTAGGAACTTAATTGTATCTCTTCAATGTTTATGTTGAGACAATTATTATTTATTCATATTTCCGCATTTATCAACTTAATGTGTTCATGAGATTGCGTGCTTGCTTTTAGTTTATTTACTTCTATGCATGCAAACTTAGATGTAGGTTTTACTCCAATGTATGCAAACTTAGATATAGGTTGTATGAAAACTTAGATATAGGTTATTCTTGCATGTGTATGTTGCGTAGACTTGGTTATATTATTGCGCAAATCCGTTCATTACAAGTGGCATAAGTAAGAGACCATTCCGAACCCAACGGTTTGAGGTCTTCCCTTGCGAGGGGTGAGTGCGGCCTTAAATCATTTCCCAGTTCACACTGGGTGATGACTCCATTTATTTCTCCGGTTTAGTCCCCCGCGGGCTACTCTATACTCTCGACCGGGCCGCGAGCCTGGAACATCGTCGTCAATTTCTGTGTTCTACAGTCTAGCGACTCCACTGTGGATAGAGAATCGGCCCCAAAATAATGTCTTGTAATGTTTGTGATTTTCGCTTTAGTTAACTGTGTCTACAAGTGGGTTGGGTCCAAGGGGTTTAACCAAAGGCATTATTAGAGCTAGGTAATGATTTTGTGTCTTTCTTCATTCACTACCTTTCTATAGCTGAAAGGAAAAGCTGTGAAGGCACCTAGATAATCATTTACTCAAAGCTTACCGTGATGGACTAATTTGGAGGACCTATTGTTTATTCCTGTCACCAAGGCGATAAGATCCTAAGAGGCAAGGGTATTTAAGAGAGTTCGCTCCACCCTCCCTCTGGGGAATCTTCAATAAGAAATCCATTTGACAGTCATTCATGTATCATCACTCGTTGGCACGTACCTTAGGGTATAAAAAAGGTACGCTCACTCGGTCGCTCGAACCCTTGAGTGTGGAGACCTAGTTGTGGGCAATCCTTCGCCAGCGGGAGCCTTTGTCTACACTCCCATAAACCCACATGTGGACCATAATTGTATGACCAATAGAAACCATCCCTTTATGCTTGTGTTTGGGACTATCATCATTTGGATTCGGTTGGACCTTTCGTCATGAGCTGTGAACTTTTTGAGCCATTTAAACTGGGACGAGTTTATGTCTTATAACAATTGAGCCAAAAGCTTCTAAAATGGCGATGGGCCATGTTGTGTTTGGGCCCCTTACTATTTGAAGTTATTTAGCCACGTTATCACAAAAGTGTAAACCTGTTGGGCCTTTTTCAACCGGGACAAGTTTACACCTCGCAATAGTATGATTGAATGCTTTAAAATGATAATGGGCCAACTTGTATGAAAACCTTGATGAGCTTAGAAATTCAAAACGTGATCCAAATATGCTAGAAGCATGAGTTCGATATCCGCACTGGCTTTCATCCAGAAAAGATACGCCTTGTTACGGCAAATTTGCATACTTTTGGATGCTTCCAAGTCTATCCCCATGACCATGATTACCGAAGACCCAATTCGTCATTTCTAGACAATGGCGTGATCCCATAATAGGCTTAGTCCATGTTGTAAATGGGCGGTCTTTGTCTTTTACCGATGGAAAGGGACAGAAGTAGCCAAAGTTCACCCCATAGCATAGGGGAGAGCAATTTTGTGTACCTTGCATCGGTGCATAGAATAACCCATACTTAGAACCAAAAATAGGCTTACCACGAGTGTGGGAGAAATAAGTTCGGAAGGATATATCCTGTTTAATTACCTCACGAGTTTTATATATTTAATGCATCGCACGCATACATGTACCATGCTAAATCATAGTTTTAAAAACCGCCATAGATTTCCGTTGGGTTAGAGAGGAAGGTAGACTCTTCAAAAGACCGTTAGTGAACATGAGTGAGTCAGAAAATGAAGGTTCTCGCATGGATCAATTGGAGACTAATCTCACTAAGGTTACCGAACAATTGCAAGCTTTGACCGCCGCTGTGGCCAATATGGCAGTGCCCCGTGCAGGAGAGGCAGGAAGCTCTGAGAATGTTAGGCGTGAAGAGCCTCCGAACAAGATGAGTGATGAGATCCCTGTTTTTGATGACGACATGGCTGAGTATGCCACGGGAAGGGTAGCCGGGTCTCAGGCCGAGTTGTAGAAACTCATGGATCGGGTAGAGTCAGTTACCCGTAAGATGAAGGGTAAGCATGAGGATTTGCTAGACTACGAGGCAATGACTTTCGAGGAGCAACTGCCTTCTCAGTTCAAGATGCCCGACATAGCCAAGTTCAACGGGAATGGGGATCCGAGGGTCCGTCTTTGACAATATGTTTATGTGATGAGTTCGGTAGGTCTGTCGAAGCGTCAGGTTCAGAAGATGTTTGGGATGTCGCATGAAGGCGCACCCGTAGTATGATATCATGGCCCGGAGAGGAAGGTCAATGATGATTGGAGGGCATTGGTAGAGGCCTTTCTGAATCAGTATGTTACGGATTTAGAGATCGACTTGTCGCTTCGCGACTTGGAGAATACCAAACAGGAGCTTGAGGAGAGCTTCAAGGATTATGTAGATCGCTGGAGGAGCCTGCTTTTGAAAATACAGACTCGGCCCTCGGAGAAGGACCAGATCAAGATGATCATCAAGGGCACTAAGCCCTCTATTTACGGAAATCTGAGGAGGATGTCATCTATGATGGGTGATTTTCGACAGTTGAGGGAGACTGTTATGGATATTGAAGAGGAAGAAGCTGAGAACAGAAAGTTCTATGGCTAAAATAGAAGGACTATTGGGGGGCCTTCAGGGACCATGCCGGCTACTGCTGAGGTCATTGCCATAAAAAACATGCGGTTTTCCAACCTCAGTAAGCCTCTTTCAAAGGTGTTTGAAAAGCTGAAGACGCAAGGACTCATAGAACCCTTAGAGCCTAAACCACTCCAAACCATGTGCCACCCAACCTTGACCTAAGCCTATATTGTCACTTCCATCAGAGGAAAGGCCATGAAACTGACAACTGCACCTGCCTTAGGCATGAGATCCAAAACCTCATTGACGCCCATAAAATACCCGATCCAGAAAAAGAACAACCCAACACACACAGAAACACCCTACCTAACTATCACTTTATTCCACCACCCACCTACATGATCAACTCCGGCCTACCCGAAAGCTTTTTCCTCTAAACTCTCAACCACCAAGCTTCTCGCATGGGGATAGAGGATGGCAGTAGTGAAGAACTATAGGTTGAGGAAGAAGACAATGTTGCGGACGATGAAGTTGTTTTCCCTGGATTATTTGATTGCAATCCAGCATTTTTAATAATAAAGACATTGATTTTTGCCTACTTGCTCGAGTTTTTTTCTCAATAGTTAAGCATTAGTCCGATGATGAAATTTTTTGCCCTAGGTTGGAACCTTAGAAACGATAAGTGCGAGAGGTACTCTCATCCGATATTTTGAGTAGTTGATCTTGACTAGACTCGCAAGCACTTCATTATAGGATCTTAACACTGAAAGCCGGAGTAGTCGACAAGGTGACTAGTCGAAGAGAATGCAGATCGATGAATGACCATTCGCTTAGATGTCCATCATGACTTACTTGTGTTACGATATGTGGTATGGTGGGAAACAAAAGAAAAGTCTCTAAAGAAGAAAATATAAACCACCTATAACCGATAAGCGTGAAGATACCCATAGGCGAGTATTAGGACCACCATGAGGAGAAATGCTACCTTAAAAGGTAGGTGTGTTGAAGAAATTGAAAAAAAAAAGAAGAAAGAAAAGAAGAGACGAAAGAAAAGAAAAAGAAAACCACATCATATTGAGTACGGAGAAGTATTTGCAGAGCATGATCAAGACATCTAGGTTGGTTTGACCTATCGATCCCATTCTTTGAAACAAAATCATTGAGTTGGCCTACCTAAGGATCAAGCTGTAAAAGAACCTGGGCACACACACACTTTGAGTCTGGTTCAGATCATTTATTCAAACGCTCGGATTTGAGTTGCATCGAGTACTTTGAAGGTTCTCTGGTCTCGACACTGGGCATCATTTGAGGGCAATAATATGTATAACTACTGGGACTATTTCGTAAGAGGCAGTATGGTATGTTGATAAGGAAACGTCACATCACATGATCTACTTTGACCTAATGCAAGAAGCGAAGAACATAAAGCTAAACCAAGTCTGGGGGTGACCGGTCTACCACCTCGTGAATAAGGGACATAACAGAATCTTGAGTCATGAGACCAAAGAAAACTGAGCAATCACCAGAGTAGAATTGACAAAAGGAAACTGTAAGTAGGCCTAGGGGGCGATCAAAGATTTTTATAGGCAAGGGGCACCGAGGAGCATAAAGAAGGCCTAACCCTTCGGAATAGGAAACATATTCATGCATGCATGCATACACGTCATATAGACGGAATTTTTGTTCACAGGTTTTAAAGAAAAGGAAAAAATGGCAAATACGAGCAAGCCGGGAATGACAACACACATCATCAGCAGTTTTGGGAATTAATCCCAGGGTCAAGGCCCACGCTATCAGCAGTTTCGGGAATGAATCCCAGGGTCGAGGCCCACACTATCAGTAGTTTCGGGAATGAATCCCAGGGTCGAGGCCCACACTATCACCAGTTTCGGGAATGAATCCCAGGGTCGAGGCCCACACTATCAATAGTTTCGGGAATGAATCCCAGGGTTGAGGCCCATACTATCAGTAGTTTCCGGAATGAATCCCAGGGTCGAGGCCCACACTATCAGCAGTTTCGGGAATGAATCCCAGGGTCGAGGCCTACATCATCAGCAGTTTGGGGGTCGACGCACCTCGCCACCATATCAACTCAGTTCGAAGCAATAGGTAAGTCAGGCAGCAGCTGGCGAGCCAGGTAAGTAAAAATGCATGGACGTCTTTGATAGGATTGTCACTGTCACACACTGCACAAGTCTCATCAAAGTCGGGGCTACTGTAGGCACTGTATTTTTGCATAATGCCCAATGATGAGCCTCGTATGGAGGCACTACCCTTTAGGTTCCGGAAGTCGCGGGAAACGGACGTCGGAAGGGAAAATTCAAAAATCAATACCTTGCCAGATTTCATTCGTTTGCTTAGCCTCGGGTTTAACTGTTAAATTTGGCCCAAAAATCCTCGTAACCCACACCAAGCCACACGCCCAAGCCCACCAAAGAGTCAACTCACACGCCTAAGCCCAAAATCCCATCCAAAAAATATCCAACACATTAAACACATGTTAAAATCCAAACAAATCACCTTCATAAATTAAATAAATCAAATCAAATCTCCTTCCAAAATTAAATAAATCAAATCAAATCTCCTAAATCCATTTCCTAAACTAAATAAATCACCTTCCTAAATTGAATAGATCTTTTCCTTATAATACACCAATTAAAGAAACCCCCCATGATTGCATGATTTCTTTCCTTCCCATGCAAGGAAAACCCTAGCCCACTCCTATAAAAAGAGACATAAACCAAACCTTAAGACCCCTAGCTAGCACATTCACGCCTAAGACACAAAGAGAATAGCCTCCCCATTGCCGTGAATCACAGCCCCCAATACAGACCTCTAATGCCGCAAAAACAGCCCCCATACAGCCCTCTATTATCGAAAACTGCAGCCCCCATACAGCCCTCTATTATCGAAAACTGCAGCCCCCATACAGCCCTCAATCACCGAAAATCAAAGCCCCTAAACACTGTTGGAGTTCTACGGTCCCGAGGATCGAATATAAAGCATAAAATAAACATGCGAATACATCACGAAGTTTCAGAATACTCACAATGATCGGTTGAGCGACGCGGTGGACAAAAAAAATTCATTTTCTGCCTTCTACACGTCACAGTAGTGAGCTGCTTTCCCTCTCCAAGATTCGGCCATTGATGTCCTTCATCAAGCTCCAAGCTTTGGTTGATGGTGATTCCAAGCACATGGGTGGGTTTCCCTATCACCTTCGCATGTCTCTTTGAGTGCTAGCTCTTGATGTTTTTGCCACAAAACATCACACTTTGCTTCCATTCATGCTCGGTTTTTACCCAGAAAAACCAGTGAAGAACAACCCCATGGGCGTGTGAGAGAGAGAAGAAGAGAAGGAAAGAGAGAGAGTTGGAAATGTGTAATGGTTAATTGATTTCTAAAATCAATTCAACATATACCAAATAATAAAATAACATTATATGTCATTCAAGCTTTCAAAAGCTTTCCAACCACTTCCATCAAGTCACATCACGCAATCAATCAAGTGACAAGTTGTCACATCACTCAAAGTGACTAATGATTTGACGCTTGATTTGACTTGAGTGCCGCACTCGAATTCGAAATACGAATGTGCTCGCAAACAATCCCGGGCTCGGGTTCGCTAATTCCAAAATAAAGAATTTTTCGTTGCGACTTAATTAAATGATTATGCCTAGTGAAATCACTATTCACATCGCTAACGAATTAATTCTAAATTAACTCGTTCGCCCGAACTAAAATCTAATTTCAATTCCGCATCGAAATCCAATTTCGTATAATATATCGAATATATTATTTTATCGATTAATTCCAAATTAATCGTTATCTCTCTTTAATTAATATTTTATCCCAGATAAAATATCTCCGTAATTAATCCCAGATTAATTTTCTCTCTCATGATTAATTAATCCCAGATTAATAAAGTGCGAGTCATACGTCATCGGTGAATTTTCGGGAGCGACCCATGAGATCCTCGGATATGTTGGCAGTAAATTCGGTCGTCGGACTATCTGAACACGTAAGTACCTAGTACTACGTTTTTACCGATTTACAAGACAAGGTTGGTTTCTAGCAAAACGCCATGCCTACCCAATTCTCCAGAAACATGCTTACAGGAATAAACGATCTATATCAGGCATAATATACATAGTATTGTGTATGTCGATCCAGTGTCGGATGTCACATGCTAGACATGGGGCTGGAATTGTGTCTGCCCCGTACGAAGCATATATCGGATCTCTGGTAACTAGTCTCTATAATCGGATAAACATGACCTAGTCATTTTATCCCGATAGCTGTAGCATATAAGAGAACGAGTTCCGTATCCTACGTGACCATCATCTCCACTATGACTAGAGTGATACTTTCGTCTTGAAATCACACCCAACACAGTACGATTCTCAATATACCCAGCAGAGGCGTACACAGAACCTGTTAAAGCCCTGGACGACCTAAAACCAAAGTAAATTGATTGTCGCAAGTTTTAGCGGTGCAAGTCTCAAGTTAAGACCAAATACACCTACCCTGATTTCGGACTTCCATAGACACACAGTCATACTACCAATGGAATTTCGAGGGATCTATCCAGAGCGAAGCTGTTTTCCGTACCATCGGTAAAAAACAACCTCCTACTACACTTGCATGAGTATCCTATATCCAAATATATGAGAACTATGCCGTTATGCCCTCACAACGCGCACAAGTGTAATACTAGTCTTTTACGTATTATCGATGTCCAATCTCGATAATACTCTGACTAGGGATATTTAATAATTTATCTTTCGTGGATTGATACTGTCTCATATCATCTCAATCCTGTAACAAATCATAAGGACCTCATATCATTTATATATCTAGGTGATCTAATCACAAATAATAAGAGAGCAATCTCCTTTGTCACATAGTTAATTTGTACAACAACACTATGATCTGTACAAATAGTGACGCTATGGGTCATAACTGTCCAACAATCTCCCACTTGGGCTATAGCTAGTCACTTGAGTGTCCTACACCCGAACTATGTACTGTTGGCTCAAACTGCTGAGAAAGTATTTCATCAGCGGATTTGCATGATTATCGTCTAATGCGATTTATTCGATCATCACATCGCCACGATGTATGATCCAAACGAATCAGATGAATATCCGAAGTATGTATCTGGATCGTTGATGAGACCATTAATTCTTTAGCCTGCGCTGTGGCCTAGCTCAGCTGCTAACAGAACTATATCTAATCTAATTAGATTTATTATCGACCCAAATGGCTTCTATTGCTGCCTCAGTTGCAGCAATAACCCGTATTTGTTGTTTATTCGGTAACAGTATCTTGCTTGGAAAATTTCCAGCTCACTGTTCCGTTATTCAAACTGTATAGTACCGTTTATTATCGGTTAGGAAACTTGCAACAGTGATCCCAGTCACTTCAAGTTCTCATTCTCCATAGTTTAAGACAACATCCTTAGATCTCTAAGATACTCAAGGATGTTCTTAACGTCAATCCAATGACTATCACTTGGACTGGCCTGTTTGTGAATCCATATGCTCAAAGCGTATGAGACACCAGGTCGTGTACATTTTTCAATGTATGATTTCTCGGAGAGTGTTAACAACTTTGAATCTATCCCAATAGATCTTTATTCCTAGAAAAAAGGTTGTTTCTCCCAAGAATTCTTCTGAGAATTTTCTCGAAAGCCAAGCTTTCACTGATTGTAATATGGGAATATCATTTCCGAGAAATGACATATTATCATTATTTATAGGAAGGCCACTGTCAGTTTGCTCCCACTAACCTCCTTATATACAGAAGAATCATTTTCATTTTGAATTAAATCATAAACTATTATGATTACATCAAAACGATAATTCCAAGAACCTAATGCTTGCTTCAATCCAAACAAGGATCGAATAACCTGAAACCTTGTTTGCTTGTTACGGTACGACAAAATCGACAAGATGTTGTAAACATCCTCCAAAAGGTTTCATTTTCAGGAAAGCGATTTTCCCGTAAAGCTGTCATATTTCATAAATGAAACATGCAGCATTAGCAAGCATTATCCAAATGGATTCATCGTGGCAACAGTTAAAAGATTTCGTTGTAATCAACACCATGTTGATAACGATACCTTTTCGCTACAAGCCTAGCTTAGTACGTTGGTATGTAGCCTTCCACGTATGTCTTCCATTAAGACTTATATTGTACCAATAGGCACAATGCCTTGTTGGTACAACAACTAATGTCTAAACATAGTTGGTATATATGGAATCCATTTCGGACTTCATGGCACTTTGCTATAATAGGGAGTCGATACCTTGTATCACTTCCTCATACGTAGTCAGTTCGTATTCCTCAATAAGATTGACATCTTTTTGAGGTGAGATCAGAAACCCATACCCCAGGTTGTTTTCTGAATCTCTCCGACTTACGTGGTTCTTGTGTATTCAAAGATTACTGGTATAGTTTCATCCTTGATGAACTATTTGTGTTCCATTAAGGAATCGATGCCTGGAATAGTATTACTCTGATTTTCATCGAGTTTTACTATCCTCCCACTTACCACTGCATATAGGTATTCCTCTTAGGAAAACCGCATGGTGAGCAACAATTAAATTGTTCTATGGTGAGTTGTATAAGTACTATACTTTGGTATCCCTAGGATAACCTACAATTGGCACTTATCCAATTTGGGTTTTAGTTTGGTATCGTCCAAACGTATGCCTAGCATTCCCAAATTATTAGGAGTGAGAAACCTGGTTTCTTTCCTGTTCATATCTAATATGAATTCTGTCAAACAGATTATTATGGAACTTTATTCAAAATAAGTTATGCACTGTTAAAGCTTATGCGTTGAAGGAAATGGTAGCTCAGAGCGACTCATGATTAGCCTTATCATGTCTAACATAATTCGGTTAGTCACTGTTCGGACACACCGTCAAATTGACGTGTTCCGGGAGGAGTCCTCATTGAAAGAATACTATAATCTTTCAAGTATATTAGAAACTTATTGCTTAAGTATTTTCATCATGATCTAACCATGATGGTTTAATACTTTAGCCGATCTGTTTGTCTATTTCGTGTCGAAAACTTTAAAAGTTTCCGATTTGTGTTCTAAAAGAAACACATAACCATAACGCGATGCCACATCCGTAAAGGTCACGAAATATTCATATCCACATCTAGCCTATCTAGACATGGGCCCACTTTCTTCACTATGAACTAGGGCTAACAGATCGATGACATTTACACTTTTACCGAGTAAAGGTGTTTTAGGCACTTTGCCCAATAAACTAGATTCGTAGACTTTATTTGAATAGAATCAAATTTGTCCTAGTACCCACTCTTTGAAAGTGTGGATATACGATTCTTGTTTTAATTGTGTCCCAGACAACAATGCCACTTTTAAGTTTCTTCTGATCAAATCAGTTTGAGCTATTTGTTTATCATGTTATATGTTTGAGATTTATTTTATATTCAAAATATAAATTCTGTTATTCACATCTAATGTGTTTATCTCAATATCATCTTTATATAATAAAACACTTTAGTATTCTAGAATATAAAGGTATACCCGCAACATGTTAAACCCTGATATAGAGATAATGTATCTAGTCAAACTAGTTACATTCAAACAGTTTCCTAATTTAAGTACACACCTGAAGGGTAGTTCCTAAACTTAGGTATCTACGGTTAAAACAGTGATTTTCATCCCGTTTCCAATTCGCAGATTAATCTCATCTGAAGTCAGTTTCCTGCTCATAGCAGATTCTGCATACCAGTACATATTTATGTACAACACTAATTATTTAAAATCCAATTTTAATACTAGTAGTGAACATATTTATGACAAACATATATGAAGTCAGAGCCTTGCCCGTCTTCAATTCCTTCATGTCTGCTTTTTCCAAACGGCAGTCACGCTTCCGCGATCCCGTTTGCCACATTTAGGCAGACATCTTGGGATATGTCCTTTATCTTCCCAGAAGATTATAATGATTTTACCTTTGCCCCTTCCACATCTCAGAAGCGTTCAGCCTAGCCTTGGCCTTCTGGAATGTCGAAGTAAGGTGCGCCTTGCGCTACTTGCCTTATTGCAAACTTTGACTTTGTCTCCTTGAGAATAGTCATTAACTCTCCAAGAGTTATTATTGCAATTTTTTACTTCTAAAATCTAAATATAGATTTATGAAGATCCTTCAATTTCATTATCATACTTTAAGGATCTAATCCTTAGTTTTGATTAAGAAATTAATGAGTCCTTTATGACAAGCTTAATGGATTAAGCACTAAAGTTATCATCACATAAATATTCCAAAGATTATGCTCTACTATTTGCTTAACTCCGGGCTTAGGCCTAATATGTTATCTTATCAAATAAAGTAACTTATTAGTTTTTCAGGACTATCATGAAATTATTCCCAATTTGAAAATTAAACCATTTAAATACATTTTCCCTAGGATTATGTTTTAAATGCTAATCTTTCAATTTTATCTTGATTCTAATAGTCCAACTATTTAATCAACGATTTAGGTACTATTTATTATAATGATTATAATAGTCCAACTATTTAATCAACAATAATTTAATTGTTTGAATACAGTCCAACTGTTTATTAAAACAACGATTAAATATTAGTCCAACTAACATTAAATTATTTGACGAATGATATTTGTTTTGAGCGCGTATGACAAGTAATTACACGAATATTACAAATTTAATTCTTGCCTCCCACTATTTTTCGGCGAGCCTCTAACCCTATGTTGAGTACTCGGGAAACCGTGTTTCCTAGCGGGCTAGGATCCTGTTAAATATCACACAATCTTGACTTTGGCCAACAAACTGTATGATAATTAACTAGGTAGATCTCTAAGATCAATTGGATCCCATCCAATTCCTAGATCCAGTAGGGGGACATCCAAGTCCGAAAAATATATCTTATATATGCCAATATATCCAATATATTACCTAACCTTTTTCCTCTGAATCAACTAAGCCTTGGTTTTGGCACAACAAACTTAGTGATCCCAGTTAAGCGGAACCCATTGACCTGTTGGAAAAATGACCCATAGCGTCACTATTTATACAGATCACGGTGTTGTTGTACAAATTAACTATGTGACAAAGGAGATTGTACTCTCATCATTTGTGATTAGATCACCTTAGATATATAAATGAAGAGAGGTCCCTATGATTAGTTCCTGGACTGAGAATGATATAAGACAGTATCAGTCCCCAAAGGTTTAATCATTAAATATCCCTCGCCGGAGTATTATCGAGACTGGACATCGATAATGCGGAATAGGCTAGTATTGCACTTGTGCGCGTTGTGAGGGCACAACGGCATAGTTCTCATATATATAAGTATTGGATACTTATGCAAGTGCGATAGGAGGTCGTGTTTCACCGATGGTACGGGAAACAGCTTCGCTCTGGATAGACCCCTCGGAATCCCATTGGTATTATGACTATGTGTCTATGGGAGGCCGAAATCAAGGTAGGTGTGTATAGTCTTAACCTGAGACTTACATCGCTAATACTTATGATAATCGATAGACTTTGGTCTTGGTGGTACAGGGCTTTAACCGGTTATGCGTACACCACTTCTGGGTTTATCAGAGAGTCGTAGTGTATTGGGTGTGATGTCAAGACGGAAGTATCACTCCAGTCATAGTGGAGATGATGTCACGCAGGATACGGTATTAGTGCTCTTAAGTGCTGGCCGGCCATCGGGATATTATGATAAGGTCATGTATATCCGATTATAGAGACTAGTTACCAGACATCCGACATGTGCTTCGGACGGGCAGACACTTATCCAGCCCCAGCCCTAGCATGTGACTATCCGATACTGGGCTGATATACACAATACTACGGTATACTACGCTTGATACAGATCTATATATTCCTGTAAGAATATTTCTGGAGAATTGGGTAGGCATGGCGCTTTGCTAGAAGCCAACCTTGTCTTGTAAATCGGTATAAACGTAGTACGAGGTACTTACGTGTTCGGATAGTCCGACGACCGTATTTACTGCCAACATATCCGGAGATCTCATGGGTCGCTTCCCGAAGATTCACCGATGACGTATAACTCGCACTTAATTAATCTGGGATTAATTAGAAGAGAGAGAAAATTAATCTGGGATTGATCACGGAGATATTTTATCTGGGATAAAATATTAATTAAAGAGAGAGAACGATTAATTTGGAATTAATCGATAAAATAATATATTTGATATATTATTAGAAATTGGATTTCGACGCGAATTAAAATTGGATTTTAATTCGGGCGAACGAATTAATTTAGAATTAATTCGTTAGCGACGTGAATAGTGATTTCGCTAGGCGTAATCATTTAATTACGACGCGACGGAAAATTCATTAATTTGGAATTAGCGAACCCGAGCCGGAGATTGTTTGCGAGCGCATTCGCATTTCGAATTCGAGTGCGGCACGCAAGTCACATCAAGCGTCAAATCGCTAGTCGCATCAATTGTCAAATCACTTGTCACTTTGAGTGATGTGACATGACAAGTTGTCACTTTATTAAAGTGAAGTGACTTGATGTGTAAAAAGTAGAAGTGATGGTTGAAAAGTTGAAAGCTTTGCTTTTTGCTTTTTGACTTTTTGGTTAAATGGAAATTGAAAAGAATTTGGTAAATGATTTTATTTTGGAAATATAAAAAACAAATATACTTTTCTTTTCCCATTCTCTCTCCACTTTCACGGTTCTAGGAAACCTTTCTTCCTCCATTTTCTCTTCTCCTCTCACGGCTCACTGCCGATTTCTTCTCCAAAAATTCTGGTTTGACCGAATTTGTGAGAAGCAAAAAAGATGAAGAGTGCTAGCACACACCTTGGGTTATACATAGGTGATAGGGAAACGAATTTATGAGCTTGGAATCTTTTTGGAGCTTGAAGCTTTGAGCTTCCATGGAGTCATCAATGGCCGATCATGGAGGAGACCACCACCATCAAAACCGAGCAGCCCACTGCTTGGAGAGCTGCTGCCGTGCTTTGAGGGAGCAAAAATGCATCTTGTTCTTCGCATCCAAAACCGTTCAATGTGAGTTATGTTTCCGCCTTACTCCTTTGATGTGTTCATGCGTTTTTGTGCTTGATTTCATGATTCTTGGGACCTATATTAGAAACAACAATGGTATCTTGAGCTTTGATCAAGCATGAAAAAGTTAGGGTTAAAATTGGGTAAACTCGATTTAGGCATGATTTGGTTGAATTGTTTGATGAAGTATGCTTGAATGAGGTTGAATTGAAGTTGTTGTATGATCAATTTCATGAAATTGGATTGGATTCAATTTTCCCTAAATTTTGGGCATGACAAATTGGGTAAAATCAATTGAAGCATGATTTGATTAAATTGATTGATTAAGTATGCTTAAATGTTGTTGAATTAATGATTGATTGGATCAATTTGAAGAAATTATGTTTGGAACAAATTTCCCCAATTTTTTATGTTGGCATAAAGTGACAAATTTGGGTAAACTTGATTTTGAGCATATTTTGTGAAATTGGATGAATGAGAATGCTTAAAGTATGTTTAATTTAAGATTGATTGGATCAATTTGTTGAAATTGTGTTTGGAACAAATTTCCCCAAATTGCTTATGTTGGCCGAAATTAAAGAACCCTAAATTTCTTGGTGATTTTGTTTTTTTGATCATTGGATGACTTAAAACAATTGGGTAATGTTGTTTTGAAGTTCAATTTGATTGAATTTTGATTTGGAACATTTTTCCCAAATTAAAGTGGCTTGGCCGAATTCAATTGAATTTGAAATTCATTGTGTTTTTTGATTTTAATTCATTGGATGAATTGAATTGATTTGGGAAATGATGATTGTGGATTCAATTGGATTGAAACCGAATCGGATTGGAAAAACCCCTAATTGCCGAGAACAAAAGCATGTAAATGGGTTTGATTTTAATAATTGTGTTGGACACTATTAATGTTAAAGTGCATGATTAAGTATGCTAATTGATGTTTTAGAAATATTAATTGGGTGGTTAATTGTGTATTACACTTAGGTTAATTAATTATGGAATTTGGAATTTTATAAGTTAATTAATTGGGCTTATTTTGGAAATTGGGCCTTATAGGTTGTAATTGGGCTTTTGGGCTTTGTTGTACAAAGTTGAGTTTAGGCAAATTTGGTTGGATCCAATTGGGCCTAAAACCGTATCCATAAAGTCCAATTATGACTTAATGGACCTTAATTATTTAATTGGGCCTAATGGGCCAAAATTGATTTATGGGCTTATGGGGTAACTCCCGGATTAGATTTTGGTTATTCGGTTTGACCCGAGTTGACCAAAAGTCCACGCCTTATAGAAATTAATTAAAAGCCCATTGGACTTTAATTAAATAAACATTAGATGTTAATCGGGCTTTGAGACCCGTTGCGATTAAATTTGGAATTTAAGTCGTAAAGGTTCATTAATAAAAGTGTAATATTTAATTTGGAATTAAATAGTGAATTAGAATTAAATGCGTATTAAATTGGATTTAATTATGTAGTTTAATTTAATTCAAGAATTCGTACTTTGAGTACTTATTCGCAAAACGAGTTTGACTCGAGCAAAAATCAAATCGTTGTTTGAACATTGGATGATCACTAATTATCAGATTAATTAATTGGATTAGATTGATTGATAACATGCTTGTATGAATACATGGTTGCGATGCATGAATAATGTATATCGGATGGATATTAGTCGGGGGGCAATTTTGGAAATTGTAATAAATTTGATTTATTAAATTGGACCTGCGTGTCCAGCCTTTTCACCTCTATACTCTTTGTATTCTCTTCTCACCTATTCCCCTCAATGTAAATGAGGTTTCTTTAGAAGTGTAGTGTAACGGGTAGAAGTAAATACATGTGCTAGCTTTGGAGAGAGAGAAAATGAGAGATTTGATCTAGGATCAATGTAAAGTATCCATCCGCATATCATTATTATTTTATTTCATATGCGCTTTATTATGTGTTTAGAATGCATGTTTAAGGGTGTATGATGATGAGACCTTAATAAAGATAATAAATTGGTAGCCAATTTGCACGCGAAAAACCCTCGCTCAATATCAGCGTTTTTTTCCTTCCATTGAGTGATTCTTACTCAAGATCCGAGATTGGCAGGGGTTGTTGGCCAAAGTCAAGCCCTTGTCCGTCGAAGATGTGTTTAATCACGAGGCTTTGTTCCATATCGGTGTCTTGTCCAAGTTGTGGTTTGTTGGCCAAAGTCAAGACCACTTCTTGTCCATCGACATTGATTACGAAGCTTTCCATGGTCAATGGGTCGCGCTTGACTGGGATCACTAGGTTTGTTGTGCCAAAGCCAAGGCTTAGTTGATTCAGAGGAAAAAGGTTAGGTAATACATTGGATGTATTGGCATATATAAGATATATGTTTAGGATTTGGATATCCGCCTACTGGATCTAGGAATTGGATGAGATCCAATTGATCTTCGAGATCTACCTAGTTAATTATCATACAATTTGTTGGCCAAAGTCAAGATTGTGTGATATTTAACGGGATCCTAGCCCACTAGGAAACACGGTTTCCCGAGTACTCGACAGAGGGTTAGAGGCTCGCCGAAAAATAGTGGGAGGCAAGAATTGAATTTGCAATACTCGTTCAATTACTCGCCATACGCGCTCATTCAAATTATTTCGTCGTTAGATTAAATGTTAGTTGGACTAATATTTAAATTGTTGTTTTAATAATCAGTTGGACTGTATTATATTTGATTATATATAATTGGATTATATTAATCAATATATTTGAATTAATTAATTTCAGTTTACAGTTGATTTTATATTGGATTATAGTAATCAATGTAATTGAGGTTAATTAATTTAGATTATATTTGATTATATAGTTGGACTATTATAATCATTATAATAAATAGTACCACAAATCGTTGATTAAATAGTTGGACTATTAGAATCAAGATATAATTGAAAGATTGACATTTAAAACATAATCCTGGGGAAAATGTGTTTAAATGGTTTAATTTTCAAATTGGGAATAAAGTTTCAGGATGGTCCTGGAAATTAATAGGTTATTTTATTTGATAAAATAATATATTAAGCTTGTAGCGCAAGGCGCACCTTAATTCGATATTCCAGAAACACGAGGCTTGGCCAAAGGCTTCTGGAATGTTGAAACAGGCAAAGGCAAAATCATTATAATCTTCTGGGAAGATAAATGACATATCCTAAGAAGGAATAGAAGACGAGCAAGGCTCTGACTTCAAATATGATTGTCATAATTATGTTCACAACTAGTATTGAAATTGGATTTTAAATACTTAGTGTGGTACATAAAATATATTGATGTTCAGAATCTGTTTTGAACAGGATACTGACTTCAATAGAGATTTATCTGCGAATGGAAAACAGGACGAAAGTCGCTGTTTTAACCGTAGATACCTGAATTTAGGAACTACCTTCGGGTTAGTACGTAAATTAGGAAACTGTTATAATGTATCTAGTTTGACTAGAAACATTATCTCTATATCGCGTATAACCCGCTGCGGGTGTACCTTTATATTCTAGAACACTAAAGTGTTTCATTATATAAAGATGATATTGAGATAAACACATTAGATGTGAATAACAGGATTTATATTTTGAATATAAATAATATCTCAAATATATAACATGACAAATAAATAGCTCAAACTGATTTGATCAGTTAAGAAACTTAATTGTGGCATAGTTGTCAGGGACACTACTAAACAAGAATCGTATATCCGCACTTTTGAAGAGCGGGTACTAGGACTGATTTGATTCCATTCAAATAAAGTCTACGAATCTAGTCTATTTGGGCAAAGTGCCTAAAACACTATTTACTTGGTAAAGTGTAAATGCCACCGATCTGTTAGCCCTACTTCATAGTGAAGCAAGTGGGCCCATGTCTAGCTAGGCTAGATATGGATATGAATATTTCGTGACCTGTACGGATGTGGCATCGCGTATGGTTATGTGTTTCTTTTGAAACACAAATCGGAAACTTTTAGAGTTTCGACACGAAATAGACAAATAGATCGGCTAAAGTATTAAACCGTCATGGTAAGACTGTAATGGAAAATACTTAAGCAATAAGTTTCTAGTTTATGAAAGAGTATAGTATTCTTTCAAATAAGGACTCCTCCCGGAATACGTCAGTTTGACGGGTGTGTCCGAACGGATTAACCGAATTTTGTTAGACATAATAAGGTTAATCACGAGTCGCTCTGAGCTACCATTTCCTTCAACGGATAAGCTTTAAACAGTGCAAGAACTTATTTTGAATAAGGTTCCATAATAATCTGTTTGACAGATATCATATTAGATATGAACGGGAAAGAAACCGGGTTTCTCATTCTTGATAATTTGGGTATGCTAGGCATATGTTTGGATGATACCAAACTAAAACCCAAATAGGATAAGTGCCAAATGTAGGTTATCCTAGGGATACCATAAGTATTGTACTTATACACCTCACAAGAGAACAATTAGATTGTTACTCACCATACGGTTTTCCTGAGAGGAATACCGATATGCAGTGGTAAGTGGGAGGATAGTATTACTCGATGGAAATCGGAGTAATACTGTTCAAGGCACTGAATCTTAATGGAACATGAATAGTTCATCCAGGATGAGACTATTACCATTAATCTTCGAATACACAAGAACCGCGTAGGTCGGACAGAGTCAGAAAACAACCTGGGGTATGGGTTTCTGATCTAACCTCATAAAGATGTGAATCTTATTGAGGAATACCAACTGACTACGTATGAGGAAGTGATACAAGGTATCAACTCCCTAATTATGGCAAAGTGCCGTATAATCCGAAATGGATTCCATGTATATCAACCAGTTTGGATACTAGTTGATGTACCACAAGGCATTGTGCCTAATGGTACTTAAAGTCTTCTAGGAAGACATACATGGATGCAACATACCAGCGTATAAAGCTAGGCTTTAACGGAAAGGTATCGTTATCAACATTGTGTTGATTACGATTCAACTTTTACCTGTTGCCACGGTAAATCCATTTGGATAATGCAAGTTATTCGATCCATGATTGGATTAAACAAGCATTAGGTTCTTGGAATTATCGTTTTGATATAATCATAATGGTGTGTATGATTTAATTCAAAACGAAAATAATTCTTGTGTATATAAGGAGGTTAGTGGGAGCGCACTGACAGTGGCTGTCCTATAAAATAATGATAATACGTCATTTCTTGGAAATGATATTCCCATAAAATAAATATCGGCGAAAGCTTGGCTTTCGAAATACTCTCCTAGAAACCGTACATTGAAAAATGTACAAGACCTGGTGTATCATACGCTTTGAGCATATGGATTCACAAACAGGCCAATCCGAGTGATAGTCACTGGATTAATATTAAGAACATCCGTTAGTATCTTAGAGAACTAAGGATGTTGTCTTAGTCTATGGAGAAGGAGAACTTGAAGTGACTGGGGTCACTGTAGCAAGTTTCCTATAACCGATAAAGACGACTAAAAGTCGCAAACGGTACTATATAGTTTGAATAACGGTACAGTGAGCTGGAAATCTTCCAAGCAAGATACTGTTACCGAATAAACAACAAATGCGGGTTGTTGTTGCAGCTGAAGCAACAATAGAAGTTATTTGGGTCGATACAAATCTAATTAGATTAGATATAGTTCTGTTAGCAGCTGAGCTAGGCGTCAGCACAGGCTAAAGAATTAATGGTCTCATCAACGATCCAGATACATACTTAGATACTCATCTGATTCATTCGGATCATATATCGTGGCGATGTGATGATCGAATAAATCGCATCAAGATGATAATCATGCAAATCCGCTGACGAAAGCATTTCTCAGCAGTTTGAGCCAACCGTACATAGTTGTCGGGTGTTAGACACTCGAGTGACTGGCTATAGGCCAAGTGGGAGATTGTTGGACAAAATGACCCATATCACTATTTAGTCACAGAGTCACGGTGTTGTACAAATTAACTATGTGACAAAGGAGATTGTACTCTCATCATTTGTGATTAGATCACCTTAGATATATAAATGAAGAGAGGTCCCTATGATTAGTTCCTGGACTGAGAATGATATGAGACAGTATCAGTCCCCGAAGGTTTAATCATTAAATATCCCTAGCCGAGTAGTATTATCGAGACTGGACATCGATAATGCGGAATAGGCTAGTATTGCACTTGTGCGCGTTGTGAGGGCACAACGGCATAGTTCTCATATATAAGTATGGATACTTATGCAAGTGCGATAGGAGGTCGTGTTTCACCGATGGTACGGGAAACAGCTTCGCTCTGGATAGACCCCTCGGAATCCCATTGGTATTATGACTATGTGTCTATGGGAGGCCGAAATCAAGGTAGGTGTGTATAGTCTTAACCTGAGACTTACATCGCTAATACTTACGATAATCGATAGACTTTGGTCTTGGTGGTACAGGGCTTTAACCGGTTCTGCGTACACCACTTCTGGGTTTATCAGAGAGTCGTAGTGTATTGGGTGTGATGTCAAGACGGAAGTATCACTCCAGTCATAGTGGAGATGATGTCACGCAGGATACGGTATTAGTGCTCTTAAGTGCTGGCCGGCCATCGGGATATTATGACAAGGTCATGTATATCCGATTATAGAGACTAGTTACCAGACATCCGACATGTGCTTCGGACGGGGCAGACACTTATCCAGCCCCAGCCCTAGCACGTGACTATCCGATACTGGGCTGATATACACAATACTACGGTATACTACGCTTGATACAGATCTATATATTCCTGTAAGAATATTTCTGGAGAATTGGGTAGGCATGGCGCTTTGCTAGAAGCCAACCTTGTCTTGTAAATCGGTATAAACGTAGTACGAGGTACTTACGTGTTCGGATAGTCCGACGACCGTATTTACTGCCAACATATCCGGAGATCTCATGGGTCGCTTCCCGAAGATTCACCGATGACGTATAACTCGCACTTAATTAATCTGGGATTAATTAGAAGAGAGAGAAAATTAATCTGGGATTAATCACGGAGATATTTTATCTGGGATAAAATATTAATTAAAGAGAGAGAACGATTAATTTGGAATTAATCGATAAAATAATATATTTGATATATTATTAGAAATTGGATTTCGACGCGGAATTAAAATGGATTTTAATTCGGGCGAACGAATTAATTTAGAATTAATTCGTTAGCGACGTGAATAGTGATTTCGCTAGGCGTAATCATTTAATTACGACGCGACGGAAAATTCATTAATTTGGAATTAGCGAACCCGAGCCCGGGATTGTTTGCGAGCGCATTCGCATTTCGAATTCGAGTGCGGCACGCAAGTCACATCAAGCGTCAAATCGCTAGTCACATCAATTGTCAAATCACTTGTCACTTTGAGTGATGTGACATGACATGACAGTTGTCACTTTATTAAAGTGAAGTGACTTGATGTAAAAAGTAGAAGTGATGGGTGAAAAGTTGAAAGCTTTTGCTTTTTGCTTTTTGACTTTTTGGTAAATGGAATTGAAAAGAATTTGGTAAATGATTTTATTTTGGAAATATAAAAACCAAATATACTTTTTCTTTTCCCACTTCTCTCTCCACTTCACGGTTTCTAGGAAACCTTCTTCCCTCCATTTTCTCTTCTCCCTCTCACGGCTCACTGCCGATTTCTTCTCCAAAAATTCTGGTTTGACCGAATTTGTGAGAAGCAAAGAAGATGAAGAGTGCTAGCACACACCTTGGGTTATACATAGGTGATAGGGAAACGAATTTATGAGCTTGGAATCATTTTTGGAGCTTGAAGCTTTGAGCTTCCATGGAGTCATCAATGGCCGATCATGGAGGAGACCACCACCATCAAAACCGAGCAGCCCACTGCCTTGGAGAGCTGCTGCCGTGACTTTGAGGGAGGCAAAAACGCATCTTGTTCTTCGCATCCAAAACCGTTCAATGTGAGTTATGTTTCCGCCGTACTCCTTTGATGTGTTCATGCGTTTTTGTGCTTGATTTCATGATTCTTGGGACCTATATTAGAAACCTACATGACCATGGAAAGCTTCGTAATCAATGTCGATGGACAAGAATTGATCTTGACTTTGGCCAACAAATCACAACTTGGACAAGACACCGATATGGAACAAAGCCTTCATGATTCAAACATATCCTCGACGGACAAAGGTATTGACTTTGGCCAACTAACCAATGCTAGTCTTAGATCTTGAGTAAGAATCACTCAATGGAAGGAAAAACGCTTAATATTTTGCGAGGGTTTTTCGAGTGCAAATTGGCAACCAATTTATTATCTTTGTTAAGGTCTCATCATCATACACCCTTAAACATGCATTCTAAACATATAATAAAGCGCGTATAAATAAATAATAATGATAAGCGGATGGATACTTAACACATTGATCCTAGATCAAATCTCTCAGTTTCCTCTCTCCCGCTAGCACAAGTATTTACTTCTACCCGTTACACTACACTTCTAAAGAAACCTCATTTATATTGAGGGGAATATGTGAGAAGAGAAATACAAAGAGTAAGGAGGTAATAAGGCTGGACACGCAGGTCCAATTAATAAATTCCAAATTTATTACAATAATTTCTAAAATTGCCCCACCCATCTAATATCCATCTGATATACATTATTCATGCATCGCAACCATGTATTCACACAAGCATGTTATCAATCAATCTAATCAAATTAATTAATCTGAAAATTAATGACCATCCAATGTTCAAACAACGATTTGATTTTGCGCGAGTCAAACTCGTTTTGCGAATAAGTATTCAAAGTACGAATTCTCGAATTAAATTAAACTACATAATTAAATCCAATTCAATTTGTATTTAATTCTAATTCACTATTTAATTCCAAATTAGATACTACACTTTATTAATGAACTTTTACGACTTAAATTCCAAATTTAATCGTTACGGGTCTCAAAGCCCGATTAACATCCAATGTTTAATTTAATTAAAGTCCAATGGGCTTTTAATTAATTTCTTAAGGCGTGGGCTTTTGGTCAACTCGGGTCAAACCCAATAACCAAAGCCCAATCAAGGAATTACCCCATAAGCATAGAAATCAATTTAGGCCCATTAGGCCCAATTAAATTATTAAAGGTCCATTAGTCGCATTTGGGCTTTATGGAAGCGGTTTTGGGCCCAATTGGATCCAACCAATTTGCCTAAACCTAAATTGGTACAACCAAGCCTAATAAGCCCATTTACAATATTACAAGCCCAATTTCTAAAATAGGCCCAATATAATTAAATTACAAAAACCCAATTTTACAATTTAATTACATAAAGTGTATATCATAATTAATTAACCAAATCAATATTTCCAAAACACCAAATTAGCCTAATTAATCATGCTTATCAACATTAAATCATGTCTAACACAATTTAACAAAAATCAAACCCAATCAGGCTCCATTAGTCTCGGCAATGTGAGGATTTTTATGTCAAATTTTAAATCCAATCCAATTGAATCCAATTAAACATTAAATCAACATTCCCAACATGATTCTAACTCATCCAATGATTAAAATCAAAAATCACCAAGACATTAGAGCTATTCATCAATTCGGCCAAGCCTCCAAAAATTGGGGAAAAATGTTCCAAACACAATTTATTGAAATTGATCCAATCAATTTTCAATTCAACAACATTTAAGCATACTAAATCATCCAATTTCATTAAACCATGCTCAAATTCATTTTACCCAATTTTAAGCCCTAAATCAAATTTCATGCTTTTACTCCGCTCTGATAACATTGTTGGAGTTCTACGGTCCTGAGGATCGAATATAAAGCATAAAAATAAACATGCGAATACATCACGGAGTTGCGGAATACTCACAATGATCAGTTGAGCGACGCAGTGGACAACAAAAATTCATTTTCTGCCTTCTCCAAGTCACGGCAGTGAGCTGCTTTCCCTCTCCAAGATTCAGCCATTGATGTCCTTCATCAAGCTCCAAGCTTTGGTTGATGGTGATTCCAAGCACATGGGTGGGTTTCTCTATCACCTTCGCATGTCTCTTTGAGTGCTAGCTCTTGATATTTTTGCCACAAAACATCACACTTTGCTTCCCTTCATGCTCGGTTTTTGCCCAGAAAAACCAGTGAAGAACAGCCCCATGGGCGTGTGAGAGAGAGAAGAAGAGAAGGAAAGAGAGAGAGTTGGAAATGTGTAATGGTTAATTGATTTCTAAAATCAATTCAACATATACCAAATAATAAAATAACAATATATGTCATTCAAGCTTTCAAAAGCTTTCCAACCACTTCCATCAAGTCACATCACTCAATCAATCAAGTGACAAGTTGTCACATCACTCAAAGTGACTAATGATTTGACGCTTGATGCGACTTGTGATTTGACGCTTGATTTGACTTGGGTGCCGCACTCGAATTCGAAATGCGAATGCGCTCGCAAATAATCCCGGGCTTGGGTTCGCTAATTCCAAATTAACAAATTTTCCGTTGCGACGTAATTAAATGATTATGCCTAGCGAAATCACTATTCACGTCGCTAACGAATTAATTCTAAATTAACTCGTTCGCCCGAATTAAAATCTAATTTCAATTCCGCGTCGAAATCCAATTTCGTATAATATATCGAATATATTATTTTATCGATTAATTCCATATTAATCGTTATCTCTCTTTAATTAATATTTTATCCCAGATAAAATATCTCCGTAATTAATCCCAGATTAATTTTCTCTGTCATGATTAATTAATCCCAAATTAATAAATTGCGAGTCATACGTCATCGGTGAATCTTCGGGAAGCGACCCATGAGATCCCCGGATATGTTGGCAGTAAATTCGGTCGTCGGACTATCCGAACACAAGTACCTAGTACTACGTTTTTACCGATTTACAAGACAAGGTTGGCTTCTAGTAAAGCGCCATGCCTACCCAATTCTCCAGAAACATGCTTACAGGAATAAACGATCTATTTCAGGCATAATATACGTAGTATTGTGTATGTCGATCCAGTGTCGGATGTCACATGCTAGGCCTGGGGCTGGAATTTTGTCTGCCCCGTACGAAGCATATATCGGATCTCTGGTAAATAGTCTCTATAATCGGATAAACATGACCTAGTCATTTTATCCCGATAGCTGCAGTATATAAGAGAACGAGTTCCGTATCCTACGTGACCATCATCTCCACTATGACTGGAGTGATACTTCTGTCTTGACATCACACCCAACACACTACGATTCTCAATATACCCAGCATAGGCGTACACAGAACCTGTTAAAGCCCTGGATGACCTACAACCAAAGTAAATTGATTGTCGCAAGTATTAGCGGTGCAAGTCTCAGGTTAATACCAAATACACCTACCCTGATTTCGGACTTCCATAGACACATAGTCATACTACCAATGGAATTCCGAGGGGTCTATCCAGAGCGAAGCTGTTTTCCATACCATCGGTAAAACACAACCTCCTACTATACTTGTATGAGTATCCTATACCCAAATATATGAGAACTATGCCGTTATGCCGTCACAACGCGCACAAGTGTAATACTAGTTTTTTACGTATTATCGATGTCCAATCTCGATAATACTCTGACTAGGGATATTTAATGATTTATCCTTTGTGGATTGATATTGTCTCATATCATCTCAATCCAGGAACAAATTATAAGGACCTCCTATCATTTATATATCTAGGTGATCTAATCACAAATGATAAGAGAGCAATCTCTTTTGTCACATAGTTAATTTGTGCAACAACACCATGATATGTACAAATAGTGACGCTCTGGGTCATAATTTTCCAACAAACACACCCAAACCACCGCATAACAGCAGCCCTTAAACCCCTCAAATTACCACCAAAAATTGTCCCCAAACTGCACCCTTAAGTCACCGAAAAAAGCCCCAAAAAATCTCCCTGCATTACCACCGAAAACAGTCCCCAAAATTGCACCCCTAAACCACCAAAAAAACTGTAACAAAAAATGTCCCATAACCGCAAAGACAGTCACCCAAAATAGCCTCAAATTATCGCAAACAGTAACTAAAAACAACGATCAGAAACATCAGCAAAAATAGAGAAAACATCAGCCCAAAACAGTGAAGCAATAAAGGAAAATATTGAACTAGTGAACCGGAGGAGTGACGGAGCATTAACCCTTCCGAAGGCCGCGTAACGCACCCCCAAGAGGCGACTTAAAAGGTAAGACCTGAGGGCACCCTTTTTATTTACTCTCGTTCATCTTTTTCAATTATTTATTAGTATTTCTTCGCATGCATATTGTTGGTTCATGTATGTTATTGTTGTTGGATGAATGATTTTGTGATATCTCTCGTGGTATATCGGATGGAAACCCAGACGTAAATTCCATAGCTGAATCCGAATGGACGGTAGTGCAGTCTAAAATTTGGATACAAATCCACGTACTACTTGAGAAACGCACATATTTTATTTTATCTAATCTTGTGTTTATCCATGGTTCATTAAAAATAACACATTATCTCCATGCATGATTTAGTTATTTCTTTCGCGTTAGGAACTTAATTGTATCTCTTCAATGTTTATGTTTAGACAATTATTATTTATTCATATTTCCGCATTTATCAACTTAATGTGTTCATGAGATTGTGTGCTTGCTTTTAGTTTATTTACTTCTATGCATGCAAATTTAGATGTAGATTTTACTCATATGTATGCAAACTTAGATATAGGTTGTATGCAAACTTAGATATAGGTTATTTTTGCATGTGTATGTTGCGTAGACTTGGTTATATTATTGCGCGAATCCGTTCATTACAAGTGGCATAAGTAAGGGACCATTCCAAACCAAACGGTTTGAGGTCTTCCCTTGCGAGGGGTGAGTGCGGCCTTAAATCATTTCCCAGTTTACACTGGGTGGCGACTCTGTTTATTTCTCCGGTTTAGTCCCCCGTAGGCTACTCCGTACTCCCGATCGGGCCGCGAGCCTGGAACATCATCGTCAATTTCTGTGTTCTACACTTGCCTCACCTTCACTTCCTTTATGTCTGCCTTGTCCATACGGTAATCACGCTTCCAGTGACCCTGTTTGCCACATCTTTGGATATGTCATTTGTCTTCACACCCCCAGAAGCCTTCGGCCAAGCCTTGGTCTTCTGGGATGTCGAAGTAAAATGCGCCTTGCGCTTCTTGCCCTTTTAGAAGCTCTAGCTATTCCTCATTGAGTATAGCCACTAACTCTCCAAGAGTTTTTTCTTGGTTCATCATGTTGAAGTTCATGACGAACCCACCCCAACATTCGGGTAGAGACTGCAAGATCTAATCTATGGAAGTCTCGGCCTCGTAGGTAATGCCTAGCTAACCTAGCTGTTCGATGTCAGCAATCATCTGTGACACCTAGTGCTCGAAAGATGTACCCTCTGACATGTGCGAGTGAAAGAGCTTCTTTTGAAATTCGTACTTCTAAGATCTAAGGATAGATCTATAAAGATCCTTTAATTTCCACATCATGGTACAAAGATCTAATCCTTAGTTTTGACGATGAAATTTGAGGATTCATTACAGCAAACATGACAGATTGAGCACTAAAGTTATGAGTCTTCCAAAGCTCATGCTCCACTATTTGATCAACTTCGGGCTCAGGCCCGAGAGGTTTCTCTATCAAATAGAGTAACTTCTCAGCTCCCAGGACTATCCTGAGATTCTTTTCCCAATTTGGAAAATTAAAGTCGTTAAAGCCATTTTCACCCAGGATTATGTCCTTTGACGCTAATATTTCAAGTCATCTTGATTGCTATAGTCCAACTATCCAATCAACGATTTCGGGTACAATCTAATGTAATGATTACTATAGTCTAACTATATAATAACTACAATTTGATTGGTTATATTCAAATGTATTGATTACTATAATCCAATTATATAACCAACTACAAATGAAGTAGTTTAAATACAGTCCAACTATTAAATTAAAACAACAATTAAATATTAGTCCAACTAATATATTTACATTTAAATAATGACGAAAAATGAAATGAGCGCGTATTGACAAGTATCTAAACGAAATTGCAAATTTAATACTTGCCTCCCACTATTTTTCGGCGAGCCTCTAACCCTCTATTGAGTACTCGGGAAACCTAGTTTCCTAGTGGGCTAGGATCCCATTAAATAACACACAACCTTGACTTTGGCCAACAAGCTGTATGATAATTAACTAGGTAGATCTCTAAGATTAATTGGATCTCATCCAATTCCTAGATCCAGTAGGTGGACCTCCAAGTCCGAAACATATATCCAATATATTTCCTAACTTGTTTCCTCTTAATCAACTAAGCTTTGAATTTGGCTAAAAAAACTTAATGATTCCAGTTAAGCGTGTCCCATTGACAGTGGGAAAGATTTGTAATCGAAGTGGATGAACTAGAAGTGACCTTTACTTTGGCCAACAAGTCACAACCGCCCAAGACATATGATATGGAACAAAGCTTACGCGGTTCAAACACATCCGTGATGGACAATGGTCTTGACTTTGGCCAATAAACAAATGCCAATCTTGGATCTTGAGAGAGAACCACTCAATGGAAGGAAAAATGCTTAATATTGAATGAGGGTTTTTCGCGTAAATTGGCAACCAATTTATTATCTTTAATTAGGTCTTATCATACACCCTTAAACATGCATTCTAAAAGCATAATAAGGCGCGATAAAATTTAATAATGATATGCGGATGGATATCTAACAAATTGTTCCTAGAACAAATCTCTCCATTTCCTCTCTCCCGCTAGCACTATTCTTACTTCTACCCAATTACATAACACTTAAAGAAACCTCATTTATATTGAGGGGAATTGGTGAAAAGAGAAATACAAAGAGAAAAGAGATAATAGGCTGGACACGCAGGTCCAATTTAATAAATTCTAAATTTATTACAACAATTTCCAAAATTACCCTCATCCTTCTAATATCCATCCGCTATACATTATTCATACAATACATCCAAGTATTCACACAAAGCATGCTATTAAATCAATCTAATCCAATTAATTAATCTTTGAATTAATGACCATAAAATGTTCAAACAATGATTTGATTTGCACGAGTCCAACTCGTTTAAGAATAAATTCTCAAAGTACGTATTCTTGAATTATATCGAACTATAATTTCAAATCCAATTTAAATTGTATCCAATATTAATTCATGTTTAATTCCAAATTAAACAATTACACTTTCAATGGTGCCTTTAAGGACTTGGATTCCAAATCCAATCCAATTGGGTCTCATAGGCCCAATTAGCATCCAATACTATTCAATTAAAGTCCAATGGGCTTTCAATTGATTCCTTAGGCATGGGCTTTGGCCTTTATGGATCAAACCCAAAATGCCAAGGCCCAAGTTAGGAATCACCCTATGCCATAAAATCAATTTAGGCCCAATTAAATTATTAAAGGCCCAATGTCATATTTTTTGACTTTATGGAAATGGTTTAGGCCCAAATATGATCCAATACCAAAATTTGGTCCAACCAAGTCCATTAGCCCAAATACAACAAATTAGATTAATATATCATTCCAAATTATATATTGATCCATTTCAAGTGTAATTAACATAATAAATTAATTAATTAATCTAGTATTTCCAAAATACTAATTAATCTAATTAATCATGTTTAACATCTAATTTATGTTCAACACAAATTAATCAAAATCAATCTTTCCAACATGCTTCATATCTCACGGCAATGGCAACAAAATAACATCCAATTTGATTTCAATCTAGTTAAATCAACATTCAACATCTAAGATTCATTTCATGCCAATTAACATATCCAATTGTTAAAATTCAAAAAATCACCATGAGCTACATCTAGGGTACCATTCGGCCAAGCTAACAAATTTGGGAAATTTTGACCCAATCAATTTTTCACAATCCAATGATACATAACTCTAAGTCATCATCATCCAAGCATAACCAAACATCCAATTTTTCATTATCATGCTCCAAGCAAAAATGCCCAAATTAAAGTCATGAACCTCTAGAATCAAATCAACCTTAGATCTCGTTCTGATACCATTGTTAGTGTCCTAGACATGCCACAGGATCTCTAAGCGTGATTATTGTGTGAATTAATCAAGAAAGTTGCGGAATAGTTACATTGATTTGGATGAGAAGTTCCAAAAATTCTTTGAAGATGGAAGCTCCAAGCCCGCTTTTAGTGTTTCCAACACTTGGATGAGTCTCCCTATCACCTTGATCAACTCCAAAAGTGCTAGCTTTTACAAATTTTGAAGAACAAAATTTGCCCTCCAAGGTAGAGAGAGTTTCGGCCATAGCAAGAAGAAATAGAAGGAGAGAGTTTGGTTGCTGTGAATAGTAACCTTATTACACTTCCAAAGTCAACAAGTTAATTTATACTTAGGTTGTGTGTTGAATTTGGTTTGAGTGTAGTATAAGAAAAGTCAAGCCTTACTTGCCAACAAATCAAACCCAAAATCAAGCCTAACCACTTCCATCAAATGTCCAAATTTGATGTAAGTGAAGTGGGTCCCACCCTTTTAAATTCTAAATTTAAGTCGGCTAATCCAACACGCAACTTCTCTCAGGCTCGGGTTCGTTTAATTCCAAATAAAAAAAATTTGTCGTTGCGACATAATTAAATCCAATTTAATTAAATAATAATGCCTAGGAAAATTATTACGAAAGTCACTTACGAATTAATTCTAAATTAATTCGTTTGCCCGTATTAAAATATAATTTTAATTCAGCTTTGAAATCCGATTTTAACACGTGCGTACCCCGTACCACGTTCTTACCTATTTACAAGACATGGTTGGCTTCTAGAAAAGCACCGTGCCTACCCAATTCTCCAGAAATATTATTTTAAGGAATACAAGATCTTTATCAAGCGTAGTATACTAAGTATTACGTATTACGATCCAGTATCGGATATCACATGCTAGGCCTGGGGCTGGAGTTGTGTCTACCCCGTATGAAGCATATATCGGATCACTAGAAACTAGTCTATTTATGATCGGAAATTCATGACCTAGTCATACTTTCCCGATGGCTATAGCACTATAGAGTACCAGTTCTGTATCTCTGCATGATCATCATCTCCATATGACTGAAGTGATACTTCCATCTTGATATCACACCCAATACACTAAGATTCTCCGTATACCCAGAAGAGGCGTACACAGAACCTGTTAAAGCCCCGGACGACCAAAACCAAAGTATATAGATTGTCGCAAGTATTAGCGATGCAAGTCTTAGGTTAAGACCATATACACCTACCCTGATTCGGATTCCCATAGACACATAGTCATACTACCAATAGGATTCTGAGGGTTTTATCTAGAGCGAAGCTGTTCCCGTACCATCGACAAATAGAACCTCATATCACACTTGCATGAGTATCCAATACCCAAATATATGAGAACTATGTCGTTAAGCTTCCATAACGCGCACAAGTGTAATACTAGCCTATTCCGCATTATCGATGTCCAGTCTCGATAATACTACAACTAGGGATATTTAATGATTAAACCTTACGTGGATTAATATTGTCTCATATCTTATTAATCTGGTACTAATCATATGGACTTTTATCATTTATATATCTAGGTAATCCAATTACAAATGGTAAAAGAGCAATTTCCTTTGTCACATAGTTAATTTTGTACAAGAACACCATGTTCTTTACAAAATAGTGATGCTATGGGTCATAATTATCCAACAGGCAGAGACCAGCTTCTGTTTAAAGAATTCAAAAGCTTCATGGCATTCTTTGGTGAAGTTGAAAGGCACATCTTTCTCCAGAAAGTTGCACAAAGGTTTAGCAATCTTGGAGAAGTCTTTGATAAATCTCCTGTAAAAGCCCGCATGTTTGAGGAAACTACGAATCCCTTTGACAGATGTTGGTGGAGGTAGTTTTTCAATTGTCTCGATCTTTGCTTTATCTACCTCAATTCCCTTTTGTAAGATCTGATGTCCCAGCACAATGCCTTCCTGCACCATGAAGTGGCATTTCTCCCAATTGAGTACCAGGTTGGTATCTTCACACCTTTGTAACACCTTTTCCAGATTTTGCAAATAATGGTCGAACGAGTCTCCAAAAACAGAAAACTCATCTATGAAAACCTCCATACTTTATTTCAGCATGTCTGAGAAGATGACCATCATGCAACGTTGAAATGTGGCAGGAGCATTACATAGTCCAAATGGCATCCTACGGAAAGAAAAAGTACCATACGAACATGTAAAAATGGTTTTCTCCTGATCTTCTGGGGTGATGGCAATCTGATTATACCCCGAGCATCATTCCAGAAAACAATAGAACTCATGTCCCGCGAATCTGTCTAGCATCCGGTCAATGAATGGTAATGGGAAATGATATTTCCTTGTTGCTTTGTTCAGCTTCCTGTAGTCCATGCATACTCTTCATCCAGTCACTATTCTTGTTGGAATCAGCTCGTTCTTTTCATTTGTGACTACAATAATTCCTCATTTCTTTGGCATACATTGCATAGATCTCACCCAAGTGCTGTCAGAGATGGGGCAGATGATGCCGACATCTAACTATTTGATAATTTCTTTCTTCACGACCTCCTTCATGATTGGATTTAGTCTCCGTTGATGCTCCCATGTGGGTTTGTACTCATCATTCATCAGAATCTTGTGCATGAAAAATGATGGACTAATGTCTCGAATGTCTACTATAGTCCAACCAATGGATTTCTTATGTTCTCTTAACACTCACAACAACTTTTCTTTCTACTTCAATATTAGCGATGAAGAAATAATCACAGGTAAATCAGAAGAATTTCCTAAGAATGCATACCTGAGATGGGTCGGAAGTAGCTTTAGCTCCAGCTGCGGTGGTTCTTCAATCGAGGGCTTGATCTGCTCTTTTTTCGATAGTTCCAAACTTTCCACCTGTGGTGGCGATTTGAAGTGAAATGGTCTATCAAGATAGTTGATACATTCCAGAATTTCATCATCTAGCTCACTGTCAGTCATGTTGGTGATGCAAGCTTCAAGTTTATATGTGGGAAGTGGCAGTGCATCAGTATCCTAGATGATACAATCTACAACATCAATTTTGAAACATTCCTCCTCATTTTCATCACTTGGGAATTTCATGGCTTTGAAAACATTAAAGGTAACTTCTTGGTCCTGCACTTTCATGGTTAGTTCTCATTTTTGTACATCAATAATAGTTCGGCCTGTAGCCAAGAATGGTCTCCCAAGAATCATAGGTACATCTTTGTCTTCCTCCATATCAAGGATAATGAAATCTACTGGGAGAATGAGTTTGTCGACTTTGACCAGCACATCTTCAACTACACCTCTCAGAAATGAGAGTGTTCTATCAGCAAGTTGTAGAGAGACTGAGGTGGGCATTGCTTCTCCAATTTGCAGTTTCCTGTAAATCAAAAAAGGCATCAAATTAACACTAGCACCTAAATCACACAAAGCTTTACCGATGTAATGTTCTCTTATGGTGCACAGGAAGGTAAAACTGCCAGGATCTTTCAACTTTGGGAAAAGTTTCCTCTGAATGATGGCGCTGCATTCTTCTGTCAATGCTACTGTCTCGTAATCTCCCAGTCTCTGTTTTCGTGACAAACTGTCTTTCATGAATTTGACATAGCTGGGCATTTGTTCCAATGCTTCTACAAATGGAATGTTGATATGCAGCTTTTTGAAGACCTCCAAGAATCGAGCAAACTGCTTGTCCAGTTTTTCTGGAGACGCTATGGAAAAGGTGGAGGTAGAGTGGATATTTCTTGATATTTTTCTTTTGCTTCTTTTTCCTCCATCTGTGGAACTGCTTCTTTTGGAACTTCTTCAATGGATGTCTTGATTCCAACATCTTTGTTGATTTTAGTACCGCTTTTCAAAGTAATAGCTTGACATTACTCCTTCCCTCTGTTCCTTAGATTTGGTTCTATGTTGCTGGGAAGATTTCCTCTATCTGTGGAACTGCTTCTTTTGGAACTTCTTCAATGGATGCCTTGATTCCAACATCTTTGTTGATTTTAGTACCGTTTTTCAAAGTAATAGCTTGGCATTACTCCTTTCCTCTGTTCCTTAGATTTGGTTCTATGTTGCTGGGAATATTTCTTTGCGGTCTGTAACTCTGAGCATTGGCTAGGTGTCCCATTTGATTCTCTAGTGCTTTAATAGAAGCTAAATGGCTTGGATTCAATGCTACTTGATTTTGAACCATACCTGCTAAAGCATCGTATTTTGCTTCTTGCTTTTTGAACATCTATGCAAACCATTCTTTCATTTCTGGTTCTTTCTCATACTCCTGGCTTTTATTTTGTTGTGGAATCCGGGTGGTGGATTGTTCTTTTGCCCTGAGTTGTTGCTCCATGTAAAATTGGGATGATTCCTCCACCCTGGGTTGTAAGTGTTGGAATATGGATTGTTCCCATGTCTGTTGAAATTATTGACATAATTCATCGTCTCTTCATTTTGGTTGTAAGATTCTGACTCTGGTGCTCCTCCATATGGTGAACTTGTGGATCCAGCATTAACCTTCATGTTAAGAGTTTCCAGATTTTTGTAAATCAGATCCAGCTTGGCATTCATTGCTGTGTTGGCTCCAACTTCATCATTGGATCATGCTCATTTCTGTTGGCCACAATGAATTGTTGTTGGTCATTTCTTCAATTAAATCCCAGGCCTGATCTTCTCCTTTTGCTATTAAAGCTCCTCCAGCAGTAGCATCAATTGTAGTTCTCATTAATCCAGAAAGTCCATTGTAGAAGGTTTGGACTTGTAGCCACTTTGCAATCTCATGGTGATGACATTTTCTGAGCAAATCCTTGTACCTTTCCCAAACTTCGCAGAGGGATTCTGAGTCATGTTGCACAAAGGATGTAATGTCATTCCTCAGCTTTCCAGTTCTGGCTAGGGGAAAGTATTTTGCAAGGAATTTGGTGGCTAGAGTGTTCCAAGTTGTGATGGAACCTGCTGGTAGTGAATGTAGCCAAGCCTTAGGTCGGTCTTTCAAGGAATATGGGAAAACACGCAGTCTCATTGCTTCTTCATCCGCTCGGTTGTAATTAAAAGTGCTGCAAACTTCCAGGAAGTTGCTGATGTGGGCATTAGGATCTTCGGTTGCATTCCCCCTAATTGAACTGACTGCTGTATCATCTGAATACATGTTTTGATGTCACACGCATTTACTGGTAAATGAGGAAGTACAATACATGAAATGAAGCCATCAACCACCAGAATAGTTCTGTCTCGAATAGGAATTGGTGGTGCAACTTCCAAAGGTTCAGGTTCCATGTTGATCAGTACTTCTTGGCCTTCTCATCTTTCCTTTCTCAACTGTCTAATAGTTCTTTCAATTTCTGCGTCAAACGGTCGGATTTCAAAGCTTCTGGTTTGTCTCATGTAGTGTCTGAGAACCTGAAACACAAGAAAACATAAATAATAAATAATAAATAAATTAGACACAAGTAAAATTATCTAACCCCAAAATTAATAGTGAAAGATAAATAAGCCCCCGGCAACGGTGCCAAAAACTTGACCAGCGTGATCACACACGTATAACGCAAGCGCACGTATCGTTCAAGTAGTGTAAAATATATCGATCCCACGAGGACTTAATACCTAAGCTATTAATTTATGAAGCCAAATGTTTACGCGTATCTAATAGATTGGTTGTTTGATTGATGGTGACTTTAAACTAAAGACGAATAAATAAAACAGTTTGAAAGTAAATTAAGGAAAAATTCAATATTAAGAAACAATCTAGGGTTGTGAATCCTTCCAATATCTTTTTAAAGATGAAGTGGTTATTTCACATTGGTGCAATATATTGATTTATTAACCTGGAACACAAATTTATGCAAAAGTCTCTTCCGATGGTCAGATGCAAATACCCAGAATAACCCAATTAATCATATTCCTATGTCAACCAAGTTATCTGAGTTCATTAAGTTTAAGTTCCAATTATGGCTACCCTCACCCGACATGTATATTCCTATCCTGTAAGGAAATCTATTAAGGGTTATCTACCCTTAAGAAAGATCGTGAGTTATTGAGTCTAGGGTTTAAACCTAAAATCCCTTTTCCAAGTTCATTTTAAGTTTACCAAATCAATCTTATTAATGGCCAGTTAACAAGAAGTATTAAGACTAAGGCTCAATAAATAAACCTTTATAATACCCAAACAGTAAAATAACCCATTATAAACCGATGATATTGGAATTCATCACAACCCCAGATAACAGGTTTAGTTACAACACATATCTAGGACTAGTAAAAGCTTAAATAAAGTAAATGACATAAAGTAAAGCTGGAAATTAAAAAGGTAAATAAAGCAATAAAGAAAATGCTGGGGTTAGAGGATCCACTTTAATTACTTCTATTTGAAATATCTCCCTTATTATAATATATTAACTTTGCATGACATTAGCAACCGACCATATAGGCGGTATCCTGATTAAGTCAGATTTAAGATTAATTCCAACCGACTATAAAGGCGGTATCCAATTTAATCAGGTTAAAACCAATTTTATTAAGTCCAACCGATCATAAAGGCAGTATCCTATTAATTCAGGTTTTAAATAGTTTATATATTATAATTAAGGGAGATTAATCTAAATATTAGTAATAAAAGCTTGACCTTTTACCCCAGCAGAGGGGAGTTATCTCCTAATGGTGAAAAGTAAAATTAAAGACTGAAAAGTAAAGAAAAGAAAGTACTGTTGCGTAGAATAAATAAAATTAAATACAGAAAGCTGTAAATAAACAAGAAAGATACAATATTCTTAGTATTCTTAAGGAATTCCTTAGAGGAAAGTATGAATTCGAATTCTGAAATCGGCCTCAATTTATAGGCAAATCCTGGCCTCTCGAGTCGTGACACGTGGAACATTGCGCGTTGCGACACGCCGTAGATTTTGGACGCGTGGCATGGGCTTTACGGAGATAGTGACACGTGGCGTCGGCATCTGAATTATTGGCTCGGCGTCACGACGTTGAATGCTATGCGAATCGCGATGCTGATATCAGCATTGACCTGTTTTGTTGGCAGCATGGGATGATGACACGTGTCCGGCGAATGTTAGCACGATTACTGTGATGGTGACACGTGGCAGGCGCATGTTAGCAAATGCGCATGTTAGCAAATCTGTTGTGATGTTGACACATGGCAGGCTCACATTAGCGGCGCATGATAACAGACGGTGTATTTTAGCAAACGATACATTTTAGTAGGAAATTTACATTTTTGCCCTTTTTGTCTGTTTTTCACTGTTTTGGCCCCGAATTGATTTCAAAGAGTCCTGTTACTTTATTTATCTGCAAAATAACACAAAACACATCAAAATATTCACAAAACTCAAGAAATTGTACAAAATATTAGGTCAAAGGGATGGTAAATATTGATATATTTACCGCTTATCATTATATAACATGTTTTAATGTTGGTTTTAATGTTAAAATTGGATTTTAGTTGTATTGAAATGTTTGGAGAAAATTATAAGTGTTTTGAATTGGAATAAAGGCAAATTTACTCGCTACTAATATTTTACACATGACAGCGTCTCGACTCAGATCTCTGGTGTCACGACACTCAGTTCTCAAAGCTAAGGACTTCGCGATGTTCACCATTTCACGTTGCGACTCCGAGCATTTATAGATTGGGCGTTGCGACTGTCAATGTAATATCTTCTTTCTGGAGATGCTATCGGCATGGAATATGCCACCCTATTCCCCTTAGCCTCTGACTTTCTAACTTTGATCAACTCAACTAATCTCATTTTAAACATTATCTCATACTTGGGACCATAGCCCAACTCAACAACACAAGATCCACTTTAACATTCATAACTATATACTCAAAATACAATAGTTTTACCACCATGTTATGGATACTTTAACATATAACACATACAATATTGATTGTATTATTGTCTGTTAAAAGACTTCACTTTGAATCTGACTGACTATGTTTCTGACTTGATCTAATGGACTCAACACCCTAGTGACTGCCATTAGTAACCATATTCTCGAGCTCGTACTATGGATAACCTACAAAACAAAGAAATTGGGAGTGGGGGGTTAGATCATTTAAACGACCTAGTGAGTGAACAGCTCAAAACAGGAATTGAAATGCTTTTTGAAAACCCACTGCTCAAAAGTCAAAGTCATCTCAAGGAAAACATCATTTCTAAAATTTATTTTCTTGTTTAACAACAATTCTCTTTTTCTAGAAAACTTTTTTGAAAACAGCTTTTGGTCTGTAAACTTATGAAATTATCATATTATAAACCATCATTCTGAAAACCATGTCTCTGAGTATCTGTAGAAAACCTGACGCATGGGGGCATTACGTATCGCCGTCCCCCATACACCTAAACTAGTGGTTATGGGGCGTTACGTATCGTCGTCCCCCAATGCATGCCATTGTCTTGTCCCTGAAACTAGGGTCTAGGGACGTTACGTATCACCGTCCCTCTAGCCCTGAAATCTAGGATCTAGGGGCGTTATGTATCGCCATCCCCCTAGTCCTGCTCTACATGTGCACATGTCATGTCTGTCAATTCCAGTAACCGTCAATTCCATAACTGAGTCAAATTATATATGAGGTGGGTTTTTCCCCCATGCCTCCAAAATCATAAAATCATACTTTGAAAATCAATCCTTTTAAAAAAACAGTATCAATTTGTAAAGCATTTATAATCAAACTTGGCTAACGCCCTATGTACTTGAAATGTAAATCTCAATTAAGAAACATATAAGTAGAAATCAATTTGAGAAAATGGTCCACACATAGATTTTAGGATCTGGCTGGTATCCTTCACTTCGTCGAAGAATATTGTGGTTCCTGCGATGATTTATAATCGAGAACTCAATTAGAATATAATGTGTGAATCATGTTTTGGAATTAAACTAAGTTTCGCGATTCAACACATCTATAATCATCACACGATGTATTATGCTTGCAATCTGTCATATTGTGTGTATGTACCTCAATATGAAACTCTTAGGGTGGTCCTTAACATCCTAGGTGGAAACTGAAATGGTATGGAACTATTTCTGTATCGCGTCATGACGCTTGTGCAAGCATGCCTAGGTAGAGAGCATGCTCTGTTTCGCGTTGTGACACTAAAGGTCTCGTGTCACGATGCCCATCTGATCAGACCTAAGGCATAGCCTCTGCTTGTTACGTGTTGTGAACAATTAGACCTGAGACAGTGAGCCTCTAATTCTTACGCGTAGCGACGCTGGGTGTTGGGCATCGCGATATTATGCCAATTTCAGGGCTTAACATGAACTCCTCAATGACATTGTCCAATTATTCACCAACACTATCATCATCATAACTCTAACTCAACTTATTATAATCTCATTTCTTATTATCCATCCCAAACTCAATCCATTTATTCTAATATCATCAAGTCCCAATATCTAATTCCATATACTCCAATTTAATCCAATGTTTAGGGTTTTCTTTAATCCTTATTTTCTTAACACCATAACCACATAGACAACATTAATCACAATCTAATAATGCCTCTTAATCATCAAATCATCAAAACATCAACATTTAAATTTGTGTCAAGATTTCCTTACCTTATCTCATTTGATTTCCTTCATCATTCAAGCCTTCTAGGCTTGGTACTCCTCCCTCTAGTTTGTTGTGGGTTGGTTTGCACTTGTTTCCTTCTCAAATTTTGGTAAGGAAATGGATTTCCTCTTCTTTCTCCTTCTTTCTTTCTTCCTCTCCCCCTCTCACGTTTCTCTCTTTTTAAAAAATATCAGGGATGCTTGAATAGTGTTGATCCCTTTATATACTAGGGGGCTAAATATTTAATGATTAAATGAAAAAAAATCAGAAGTTTTGAGAATTTTCTAGATAGATCCTCGGGTACTATTCATCCTAATATTTGATCTGCATTTTTGACCTATTTCTAATTTGAATTTGGAAAAATGTCCAACACAGAAGCTGTAGGTCTCGGTCTTGGATTCCCAACGATATAAAATTCATAAAGATCAAAGTTTATATGAAAAATTTATGGTTCAAATACCGTGAGCTGTCCAGACTTAATCTTGGAACAAATTTCGTAACGGATCGGCGATGAATTTATAGAATGTCCGAAAAGTCATTTCATGAGCACTACATACTTAGACATGATTTACATCATGTATTATGCTATCCATAACTTAATAGTCATCGGAATTACTGGGGTGTTACAAATTCTCCCCCTTAAATAGATTCATCCTCGAATCCCCTTCCGAGGTCGAACTTCCGGGTCCGTCTTGGTTCTAGTATCTTAATGTCTCTGCTACTCTTATTTTCCTTAACTTGTTTTCTGCTTTTCTATTCAACAGCTCATTCTGCTTTTCTATTCAACAGCTCAATATTATGACTATTGAGGATCTCTTCTTCTGGTACACTCCATCCGAACTTTACATGGACCCATGTTCCTAATCTGCCAACCCTTTGGTCTTTTGGAAGTCCCTTTGTCGACCATTTCGTCTCGTGTGGTAATTAAGTCTGTATAATGTATTCTATCCATATAGAGATGTGAGTTCTTCAGGAAACTTATCAGATTATAAAATGGTCACTATTTTTCTTTTCGATCATTGCAATCTTTATCAAAACATACTAGCTACTGAATTAAGCTTATCCTTTTATTACATCATTTATTCCTTAGCTTGTGGTTCTCGTAACACATATCATTTAGACACCGTCTTATCATGACTTATATATGACTCATGTCGCTTTAATATCGTCCCATATTTACTTCATCTCGTTATTCCTTCTTTTATCTTCTCAAATACTATTCATGTTTAATGACCTTAGTTTTCTTGTGTTCTAGACACACTTCAAAGTCCTTCACCTTTTGATCCTATATAGACACTTTTAGTGCTCTATCTCATAAGTAAAGTTGTATGCGCTCGGTCGAATGCTATGATTTCTTCACTACTCTTTGGATCTTCCGGGCACCTTCAATACCTACTACACACACCCTTCTCACTTTTCTTATGTTGTTTTTTTATTCCTGGTACTTTGTCTTTGAATATACTAACATTCTCTATGATTAGGTTTTTGCACCTCACTTTCGAGTCTTTCAATATACTAACATTCTATATGATTAGGTTTTTGCACCTCTTTTTAGTGTACCAAAAAAATAATCTTATTAAATATTTCCCTAGCTTCATATGCTCAATTTGATTCTAGCATTCTTCCTCTTAATTTATCTACTTAACTTTCTCTTCTTCTTTGCTGTGTTCCAACTATTATCAGCTCCGACCTTCATGTCCTCACATCTCTATTTATCTATTGGGCTTAGGTCCTCATAATTTATGGTTATCCTTTTCATATGCCTTAAATTTTCCATCACAATTTCCCGATATCCCTTATATTTAGTGACGCTGATGACTCAATTCTGGTTATTTTTCATACTTCATTCGTACCTTAACTTCATTGATAATATAAATCTAATTATTATATTTTACGCTAACTTATCTTCTCTACCTGGTTGTTCTCTAGGATATCTAACTCTCAGTTGCTCCCATAATCTTATTGCGTCAGATGTCGTTCTAGCCTCAACAATATATCGTATACTTAGTTTCCTTAGCCGTATTAATTATACCTCAATAAGCCTATTTTAATTCATTCAAGCATCATCTGTAACGATTCGCTACGAAGGAAGATCTATGGGCTATACTCGTTACCTTTCTCCAAACTCCATACTTACGAAAGCTTCGATCTCATGCCAGCGATTAAAGGCTTGCTGCTATGTATTCCATCATGCACCTTGTTGATACCCTTTTTCCTTCAATTTCTAAATTGAAAGGTCTATTGTTATTCCTCTTTGTCATGTCTAATGCTACTACTCCTGTGTTTTTGTCACTGCTTAACTAGACAGTTCCTTTTTTTAAATCTTTCACTCTGAGTTCCGTTCCTCATTCTCTTATGCTCTTATTCTATTTCTGAAACTCATGTGCTCTATGCCTCTGTCTTCTTATCCGAGTGGTATTATCCTTTAAAGGTTTCTTATCCTATCTTATAGGTTACTGTAATATTCCACGAATTTACTTGTTTCGGGGAACATCATTGGGATGGACTTCGAGGTATTTCTTTACTGTTATTGTCTAACGAGGGTTGGGAGGGTGGGGTTGGTTCTGAATTCTTTTCTAGTTGTGGTGATCTCACTAGTTACATGTTCCGTAAATGCACATGCTGCTCATTTATAAGCCTATGACTCACGTGTTTACATATCTGGTGTTGGCTTCCACACTAACATACTTCTACTAGGTACTATCTGAATTTTCTTCTTTGACTTTACTCCCGATTCGTTTCCAACTATTGGTCTTACTACCTCTTACTGAGAATCTCCTTAAGGGTCATGCTCTTTCAAACTCCTACCGTACTACCTCTGTTATTCTTCCTACTAATCTCAGTTTCTTAACCCTCTTAAGTCATTACTTCCCTGGAAGCTCTACATCATCTTTGACAGGTTAGGGTATCATTACTAATTCTTTTGGTTTGGGTTGCTATTCTCTTACTAGTCCTTCCATTCGAGTATAATGGGGGGATCTTTATAAATTGTTTCTCTAACACTTGGGGGGTCATTCTCTGCGTTTCTTATTGTGGCTCCTTACTCCTTTGAGCCTTTACTTTCTCGAAGATTCCGTTCTACGATAAGGTGGTTTATTTCTTTTAGATCTGGCTAGACATATCGCGAATTCAATTCACTCTATCCCATACAAAATATTACCATCTACTGATTCTTATTTAGGTTCCGTTGAACTTCTTGGTTCGGCTATTTAGCCGTCTCGTGATCTGTCTATTCCGTCAGATACTTTTCTTTACATGTCCTTCTCTTTACTGGGTTCTAAGTTGATGGGTGAATACATGCATTTTACAAAGATTTATGAATACACATTTCCGTTATTTATTTAAGCTCGATGATGGTCTGGTTAAGTGTCTATATACTTACTAGATTCGGGGCTACTAGAAGGAAGAATTTCTATTCATTCTGTTGGGATCTACATCGATTACCCCATATCTTTAAAGTTTCTCAACTTTTATCATTATTTTGAGGCCTCCATCTACGTTACTGCATTCGAGCTACTTTATTTATGATACTATGCATACTGAACTCTCTTGTCACTTTATGTATCATTCTTATTGTTTCCATATCCCATCTCTTGACTTTAAGTCATGTTACAGAGGCTAGTTGTGGTTCATTCTCCTAGGCTACTTCCTAGATCTCTGCTCTCTGCTCTTGCTATAGGCTACAACTATGTTGTTCAACCTTACTATTCACACTAGTACTCTTGCTAACTTTCGAATGTCTTCAATCTCATAGGTCTGCCCTTTTAAACTTTCAAGGATTCCCATTAGCATTGGTCTGATCTATGGGTTCTTACTGGTCCTACAAACTTATCCATTTTGACTTGGGTCAGGTTCTTTCTTTTCTATCTTTTGAAACTTTATTAGTTCTTCTCTAGGTGGTCTATCTTTTAGTGTTCTTTGTTTCTCGCTTAGGATAATTTCTCTTCGAGCTTCCTTACGGTTATCTTTATCTAGGCCGGTAAAGGGTGGGACAAGCTTGTACATATCGATGGATATCGAAGTCCTTATTTTGGTATTCTATATCCTGGTAGAGTCTATTACTCATGTGAGATATGTATGAGATAGGCTCCGTTAGGATATTTTCTTTAACCAGTGTCGCTGAGAGGTTCGAAATCTAGGTAGTTTATGGCCTTATCTACGTCGAATTCCTTGGTTGAGGCAACCAATCTTTTTCCTTTACGACGTTCATTCACTTTATCTCTTACGAGTATGGGTTTGGGTGTGTAGAATCCCTACATCCTTTGTGGTACCTCATATCTATCGAAAACTCCCACAACCAGCTCGGTCATTTTGCTTCTTTTACCATTCTAATTATCCCTTTGTTATTAAGGAAACTTGCTATCTATATAAAGTGCTCAAGGGCTATTGGTTCTACTTGAAAGAGTTTTCTGAGGAAGGAAAGAATTCTACTTGGGTCTATTAGACTTTTATTATTGTTCGGGCTTATTCTATTATTCTTACTACTATAAGTCCTGACATTTTCTTTATTATCTCATTGTATCTCTCTACTTCTTTTTTTTCTTTGGTAGCCTTAACATCTGTACATTATTCCTTACTTTTCTTGTCTTGGACTTCTGATAAAAAAACAGGAAAAATACAAGAGGATTTTCAGCTAGAACAAAGATTATGGTTATTTTTATAAGGAAGAATATTCGAAAAGCTTAAGAATTTCTTACTAACCTGTTTATAGAACTTGAGGACGTACTCGATAATCAGATACTAGAGAGGTAGTGCCTTGCATACTAGTACCCAATGCATACTACGTATACAATACCTCATCACTCTACCCACTATAGTCATTGACTCCCTAGACTATACTGTGATACCATCTTTGTAACATCCCCTTTCCGGAGATGCTACCGGCAGGGAATAGGCCATCATATTCCCCTTAGCCTCTGACGTTATAACTCTGATCAACTCTACTAATCTCATTTTAAACAAGATCTCATACTTGGGACCATAGCCCAACTCAACAACATAAGATCTACTTTAGCATTCATAACTATATACTCAAAATACAATAGTTTTCCACCACATTATAGATACTTCAACATATAAAACATACAATCTTGACCGCACTATTTTCTGTTACAAGACTTCACTTTGACTCTGACTGACTATGTTTCTGACTTGACCTAGTGACTCAACACCCTAGTGACTGCCATCAGTATCCGTCCTCTCGAGCTCGTCCTTCGGGGTAACTTGCAATATAAAGAAACTGAGAGTGGGGGGTTAGATCATTAGAACGACCTAGTGAGTGGACATTTCAAAACATGAATTGAAATGCTTTTTGAAAACCCACTGTTCTAAAATCAAAGTCATCTCAAGGAAATCAACATTTCTAAAATTTCTTTTCTTGTTTGACAATAATTCTCTTTTTTTTAGAAAACTTTTATGAAAACTACTTTTGATCTGTAAACTTATGAAATTCTCATAAAATAGTTTTCTCTTGAAAACCTTTTTATATACCATCATTCTGAAAAACATGTCTCTATGTATCTGTAGAAAACCTGACTTATGGGGGCGTTACGTATCGCTGTCCCCCCATATGCCAAAACTAGTGGTCTTGGGGTGTTACGTATCGTCGTCCCCTAAGCCACTGAACTGGAGCCAAGTGTGCAAATCCATGTCATTGGGGTGTTACATATTGCCATCCCCCAATGCATGTCACTGTCATATCCCTGAATCTAGGGTCTAGGGGCGTTACGTATCGCCGTCCCCTAGCCCTGAAATCTAGGATCTAGGAGCATTACGTGTTATCGTCCCCTAGTCATGCTCTACATGTGCACATGTTATGTCCATCAATTCAGATTCAAGTTACATCTGAGGTGGGTTTTTCCCCCATGCCTCCAAAATCATAAAATCATACTTTGAAAATCAATCCTTTTAAAAAAAACATTATCAATTTGTAAAGCATTTATAATCAAACTTGGATAACGCCCTATGTACTTGAAATGTAAATCTCAATTCAGAAACATATAAGTAGAAATCAATTTGAGAAAATGGTCAACTCACAGATTTTAGGATCTAGCTGGTATTCCTTCATTTCGTCGAAGAATATTGTGGTTCATGCGATGATCTATAATCTAGAACTCAATTGGAATATAAGGTGAGAATCATGTTTTGGAATTAAACTAAGTTTCTCGATTCAACAAATATATAATCATCACACGATGTATTACGCTTGCGACTTGTCATATTACGTGTATGTACCTCAATATGAAACTCTTAAGGTGGTCATTAACATCATAGGTTGAAACTAAAATGGTATGGAACTGTTTATGTATTATGTCGTGATGCCAAGTCTGGAGCATCGCGGCGCTCGTGCAAGCAAGCCTAGGCAGAGAGCAT
>SKCR01049739.1:0-55509 GCA_019454045.1 Zanthoxylum bungeanum
TGTACTCGGGACACAACTCCACGTACCGCTTGAGTAAACGGTACCCTCTTTTGTTTTGTGTTGTTTTGGTTATTTATTTTTCGTCATTTGGATTTTGTATGTCGTTTATGTATGCATGATTCAATCGAGCGCATTGGCTTAGTAAGTGGAATGAAAGATCCCCTTATGGGGAGGGGTTAAAGCCCTTTACCATGATGCTTTGCCTCGCCGGTTGATGTGTGTTCGGTTGGATGCAAGATACGTTCAATCGGGCATACTAAGTTTGAAATTATTGTGTTTAATATCTTTTTATGCATGGTTCAATCAAGCGCATGGGCTAAGTAAGTGGAATGAAAGATCCCCTTATGGGGAGGGGTTTACCACGATGCTTTGCCGCGCTGGTTGATGTGTGTTCGGATTGGATGTAAGATGTGTTCAATCGGGCATACTTAATTTGATATGATTGTCTTTATGTTTGTATGCATGATGCGATCGGCGCATGGGCTTAGTAAGTGGAATGAAAGATCCCCTATGGGGAAGGGTTAAAGACCTTTACCACGATGCTTTGCCACGCCTCGCATTGTACTATTCGCCATTTATTGAGTCCCATTTCATGCATCAGATCTGTCCCCGTTCGAACGCGTATACGAACGCAACTCGAATGCGCGTGCATTTTTGCCTTATCATGCATCAGGTCTCATTTCTGTTCGAACGCGTTCACGAACGCCATACGAACGTGAGTATTCTGTTTCATTTCCGTTCGAACGCGTTAACAAACGCCATACGAACGTGAGCATTCTGTTTCATTTCCGTTCGAACGTGTTATCAAACGCCACACGAACGTGAACCTTCTGTTTACCGTTCGAACGCGTTTACGAACGCTACACGAACGCGCACACACTGAACTGAGTCTGTCTTATCATATTCATGCATAATTGCCTCTTGGTTGATCTTTCTTGTATTATGTAGCCAATCATATCATTTGTATTCCTGCATTTATCCATTCTATGTGTTCTTGGGATTGTATTCAAGCATGATTAGGCTGTTAGCATGTTATTTGGTTAATAGGTTCATGAGATAGTACTCAATCATGATTAGGTTGTTCTTAGTTTTCCATATCATATGATCGAGAAATGTTCATGAGATTGCCATGTGATGTTGCATGTTGTGATGACTAATTCCATGCATGTAGAGTTAGAAGCATGATACTCTTGGAAATAAGAGCTACTTAAGCCTGATTAAATTATTACATAAATCCTGTCATTATAAGTGGCATAAGTAAGGGACCATTCCGAACCCAACGGTTTGAGGTCTTCCCTTGCGAGGGGTGAGTGCGGCCTTAAATCTTTGTCCCGGTTCACACCGGGTGGCGGCTCCATTATTCTCCGGTTTAGTCCCCCGTGGCTACTCCGTACTCCCGACCGGGCCGCGAGCCCGGGACAGCATGCGTCGCCCAGGTTCTGTTGTCCACAGTCTGGCGACTCCACTGGGGATAGAGAATCGGCCCCGAAATATTGTCTTGTGATGTTTGGATTTATGTTTTAATTGACCGTGTCTATAGTGGATAAAATGAGGGTTTAATAAAAGGCATTTTGAGGCTAGGTGATGGTTTGGTGTCTTCCTTCATTCACTACATTTCTAGAAGGAAAAGCTGTGAAGGCACCTGGATAGCCATCTACTCGTAGCCTTTTGTGATGAACTAATTTGGAGGACTCGTTGTTTATTCCTGACACCAAGCGATAAGAGCGTAAGAGGCTTGGGTATTTAAGTGAGCCTCCCTCCACCTTCCCTCTGGGGAATCTACAACGGGAAATCCATTTGACAGTCAGTCACACACCATAGCTCATTGGCACGTACCTAGTGTATAAAAAAGGGTGCGCTCACTTGGTTGCTCGAACCCTTGATTGGGGAGACCTAGTTGTGGGCCATCCTTCGCCGATGAGAGCCTTTGTCTACACTCCTGCGAACCCACCCATAGACCGGGGTTGTATGGTTAAAGTAACAATTATTTCCTTGAGTATGTGCTTGTGGACCATCCTCATTTGGATGCAGTTGGACTATTGTCAGAAATGCGAACTTGCTGGGCCATTTAAACTGGGGCGAGTTCGTACCTTATGACCATTGGGCCCAAAGCCTCTGAAATGTTGATGGGCCATTCTGTAGAAATTATTACTCTATGTTTACATTATCTTTCTTTTATGCTTGTGTTTGGGAACATCATCGTTTGGATCCATTTGGACCATTTGTCATGAGATATGGGCTTGTTGGGCCATTTAAACTGGGACAAGAACGTATTTTATGACAATTGGGCCAAAGGCTTCTAAGTGTTGATGGGCCACTTTGTGCTTGTGTTCAGAACATTACCATTTGGATTTAGTTGGGCTCCTTGCCATGAGATGTGAGTCGTTGGGCCATTTAAACTGGGACGGGTTCACTCATATTACAGTTAGCCCAGAAGCTTCTAAAATGATAATGAGCTGATTTGTTTGAAGATTTTAGTTGATTCAATATGTTATATATGTTACATGCATCTCATGCACCCCCATGCATACATACATCATGCTAACCCTTGTGTTCAAAAAGCCATCATAGATTCCCGTTGGGTTAGGGAAGAGAGAAGACTCACTAAAAGACCGGTAAAAAATATGAGTACATCCGATAATGAAGTATCCCGAATAGATCAGTTGGAAAATGGTTTCACCAAGATTACTGAACAATTGCAAGCCTTGACTACTGCCATGACAGATATGGCTGTGCCCCGTGCTGGGGGAAACTCTGAGAATGTAAGATGTGAGGAGCCTCCGAATGGGTTGGGGGATGATATCCCCACTTTTGATGATGACATGGCAGAGTATGCAACAGGCAGAGTGATTGGGTCTCGGGCAGAATTTCAAAAGCTTCGGGATCAGGTTGAAACAGTTACCCGTAAAATGAGGGGTAAACATGAAGAGTTGTTAGATTATGAGGCAATGACCTTCGGAGAACAGCTGCCAGCTCAGTTTAAAATGCCCGACATGGCCAAGTTTAATGGGAATGGAGACCCAAGAGTCCATCTGCAGCAATATGTCTCAGTCATGAGTTCAGTGGGCCTATCACAGCGCCAAGTCCAAAAGATGTTTGGGATGTCACTTGAGGGGGCACCTATGGTTTGGTATCATAGCCTTGAGAAGAAGGTTAAGGAAGATTGGAGGGAACTGGCTGATGCTTTTCTGAAGCAGTATGTTACAGACTTAGAAATTGACTTGTCACTCCGTGATTTGGAGAACACTAAGCAGAAGCCGGAAGAAAGCTTCAAGGAGTATGTAGACCGCTGGAGAAGCCAGCTTCTAAAAATGCAGACTCGGCCCTCTGAGAAGGACCAGATTAAAGTGATCATCAAGGGTACTAAGCCCTCGATCTACAGCAAGTTGAGGAGGATGACCTCCATGATTGTTGATTTTCAACAGTTGAGGGAAACTGTCATGGATATTGAGGAAGAAGAAGCTGAAAACAGAAAGTTTTATGGCCAGAATAGAAGAACTTTTGGGGGGCCTGCTGAGACCAAGCCCGCTATTGCCGAGGTCGCTACCGTCAAGAACCGGCATTTCTCTAACCTGGGGAAGCCGTTATCTAAGGTACTTGAGAAGTTGAAGGGACAAGGACTCCTAAAACCCTTAGAGCCTAAACCACTTCGAGATCCTATACCACCCAACCTTAACCTAAGCATGTATTTTCACTTCCATCAGAGCACTCGCCTTAGGCATGAAATCCAAAACCTCATTGATGCTCACAAAATACCTGACCCAGAAAGAGAACAACCCAACGCATACAGAAATCCCCTACCCAACTACATGATCAACTCTGGCCTACCCGAAACCCTTGTCCTCCAAACTCTCAACCACTCAGCTTCATTCATAGGAATAGGGGATGACAACGGTGAAGAACCATAGGCCAAGAAAGAAGGTAATGTTGCGAATGATGAAATCATCCCTCCTAGTTTATTTGATCATGCATTTTTAATATAGACATTGACTTGGTCTACATGTTCGAATCATTTTTTTTAAATGATAATAAAGACATTATTTCGCTGAATCTCTTCTACAATATGAGTATATTTGAGAAAAACATTCAACCTTGGCACTATGAAATTCAGTGATGTTTAGAACACGGGGAATCTTCGGGAACAACAACAGTACGGTCAGTTTCAGAAATGAATCAGTATCAGTTTGGGAATGAGTCCCAAGGCCGAGGCCCATGTCAGTATCAGTTGGGGGCGACCCCACATCAGTATCAGTTTGGGGATGAGTCCCAGGGGCGAAGCCCATATCACATCAGTCTGGGGGCGAGGCCCATATCAGCAGTATCAGTCTTGGGGCGAGGCCCATATCAGTATCAGTCTTGGGGCGAGGCCCGTATCAGTATCAGTCTGGGGGCGAGGCCCATATCCGTATCAGTTTGGGGCGAGGCCCACATCATTCTAGGGGCAAGGCCCACATTAGCATCAGTATCAGTCTTGCCGGGTATGGCACTTCGGGGGCGAGACCCACATCTTTATCAGTATCAGTCTTGTCAGGTATGGTATTCTGGGGGCGAGGCCCACATTACATCAGTATCAGTCTTGCTGGGTATGGCATTCTGGGGGCGAGGCCCACATTACATCAGTTTGCAATGTTTGTTTCGTGTTCGCAGGTTTATAGCAGCAAAGACCATCTCATCAAGTAACGGTTCAAAAATGAGCCACAATCTCGCACAGCACAGTTCGGAAATGAACCGCTACCACAACAGATGCCGAAAATGGCGCCCCAAAATGGAGCACACACAACAGACGCCGAAAATGGCACTCCAAAATGGAGCACTCACAACAGACGCCGAAAATGGCACTCCAAAATGGAGTACTCACAACAGACGCCGAAAATGGCACTCCAAAATAGAGCACTCACAACAGATGCCGAAAATGGCGCTCCAAAATGGAGCACACACAGCAAAGGCCGAAAATGGCGCTCCAAAATGGAGCACACACACAAAAGATGCCGAAAATGGCGCTCTAAAAATGGAGCACGGTTCGGGAATGAACCATGGGTCGCAACACCTCACCACCAAATCAACTCAACTCAACACATGGTAAGTCAAGTGACAGCTGGCGATCCAGGTAAGTAGAAATGCATTGCATAACTTTGATAGGATTGTTCAAAGTCACACACTGCACAAGTCCCATCAAGGTGGGGGCGACTGTAGGCATTGTATTTTTGCATGTGAAACCCGATGATGAGTCTCATTTGGAGGCACTACCTTTTGAGTCACGGAAGCCGCGGGAAACGGATATCGGAAGGGGAAATTCAGAATAAACAAGGTTCACTGTTTTCATTCGTGCTGCGTTGGTGTATGCGTTCGAATGGAAAACAGATTGCGGGCGTTCGTGTCGCGTTCGAGGAAGCATTCGAACGGTGTCGGTAATTCTGGTTTTGCTGCCAGCCTCATCCCAAGCCCAATTAGCCCACCAAGCCCATAAGACACATCCTAATTAAATCAAATATTAATTAAATTAAAAGTCAATTAAATAAAATATTTAAACCATAAACCAATCAAATATAATCATACCAAGTTAAAATCAATCAACCAATATATTATTCCCAAACTTAAAATATTGTATGCCTAATCAACATAAACTAAATATTCAACCTTCCCTATCTAGCAAAGATTTGTCCCCCCTCAATCTTTGACTTCCCTTATCCAACACCAAATCAAATCCCTCTTTAATTAGCCAAATCCCTTTCCTTGTCAAGCCTAACCCTTTGCCTATAAAAAGAACCCTTCACCAACCTTCTCAACCCTAGCTAGCTCATACACAACACACAGGAAAATTACAGGAAGAACACACCCAAAAATAGTAAGCAAAAAATACAGAGGAAACGGCAGCGAAACCACAAGGAAACAGCAGCAAAACTGACTCGAAACAGTAGCTTGAGCGGCAAAACAGTGAAGGAAAAGGCAAACCAGTGAACCAGAAAAGTTGCAGAGCTTTACCCCTTCCGATCTTCGCGAAACGCGAGTCCGAGAGACGGCTTAAAAGGTTAGACCTGAGGGTACTTTTCACACTCATCTTTATTTGATTTTTGTTATTTATTTTGATCGTATTTTACTTATTCGTTAAATCTCGTTTGTGTATGATGTGTGTTGTGGGTATTGGATGAATGAGAGATGTGTCAACTCTCACTGTATATCGGATGGAAACCCGGACATAAATTTCATAGCCGATTCCGAATGAACGGTAGTATGATCTGTACTCGGGACACAACTCCACGTACCGCTTGAGTAAACGGCACCCTCTTTTGTTTTGTGTTGCTTTGGTTTATTTATTTTTCGTCATTTGGATTGTGTATGTCGTTTATGTATGCATGATTCAATCGAGCGCATGGGCTTAGTAAGTGGAATGAAAGATCCCCTTATGGGGAGGGGTTAAAGCCCTTTACCACGATGTTTTGCCGCGCCGGTTGATGTGTGTTCGGTTGGATGCAAGATACGTTCAATCGGGCATACTAAGTTTGACATTATTGTGTTTAATATCTTTTTATGCATGGTTCAATCAAGCGCATGGGCTTAGTAAGTGGAATGAAAGATCCCCTTATGGGGAGGGGTTTACCACGATGCTTTGCCGCGCTGGTTGATGTGTGTCCGGATTGGATGTAAGATGTGTTCAATCGGGCATACTTAATTTGATATGATTGTCTTTATGTTTGTATGCATGATGCGATCGGCGCATGGACTTAGTAAGAGGAATGAAAGATCCCCTTATGGGGAGGGGTTAAAGCCCTTTACCACGATGCTTTGCCGCGCCTCGCATTGTACTATTCTCCATTTATTGCGTCCCATTTCATGCATCAGATCTGTCCCCATTCGAACGAGTATACGAACGCAACTCGAACGCGCGTGCATTTTTGCCTTATCATGCATCAGGTCTCATTTCCGTTCGAACGCGTTCACGAACGCCATACGAACGTGAGCATTCTGTTTCATTTCCGTTCGAACGCGTTAACAAACATCGTACGAACGTGAGCATTCTGTTTCATTTCCGTTCGAACGCGTTATCAAACGCCACACGAACGCGAACGTTCTGTTTACCGTTCGAACGCGTTTACGAACGCTACACGAACGCGCACACACTGAACTGAGTCTGTCTTATCATATTCATGCATAATTGCCTCTTGGTTGATCTTTCTTGTATTATGTAGCCAATCATATCATTTGTATTCCTGCATTTATCCATTCTATGTGTTCTTAGGATTGTATTCAAGCATGATTAGGCTGTTAGCATGTTATTGGTTAATAGGTTCATGAGATAGTACTCAAGCATGATTAGGTTGTTCTTAGTTTTCCATATCATATGATCGAGAAATGTTCATGAGATTGCCATGTGATGTTGCATGTTGTGATGACTAATTCCCTGCATGTAGAGTTAGAAGCATGATACTCTTGGAAATAAGTGCTACTTAAGCCTGATTAAATTATTACATAAATCATGTCATTACAAGTGGCATAAGTAAGGGACCATTTCGAACCCAACGGTTTGAGGTCTTCCCTTGCGAGGGGTGAGTGCGGCCTTAAATCTTTGTCCCGGTTCACACCGGGTGGCGGCTCCATTATTCTCCGGTTTAGTCCCCCGTGGCTACTCCATACTCCCGACCGGGCCGTGAGCCCGGGACAGCATGCGTCGCCCAGGTTCTGTTGTCCACATATACAAATTAACTATGTGACAAAAGAGATTGCTCTCTTATCATTTGTGATTAGATCACCAAGATGTATAAATGATAGGAGGTCCATATGATTAGTTCCTGGATTGAGAATGATGTGAGACAGTATCAGTCCATGAAGGATAAATCATTAAATATCCCTAGTCAGAGTATTATCGAGATTGGACATCGATAATGCGTAAAAGACTAGTATTACACTTGTGCGCGTTTGTGAGGGCACAACGGCATAGTTCTCATATATTTGGGTATAGGATACTCATGCAAGTGTAATAGGAGGTTGTGTTTTACCGATGGTACGGGAAACAGCTTCGCTCTGGATAGACCCCCTCAGAATTCCATTGGTAGTATGACTATGTGTCTATGGAAGTCTGAAATCAGGGTAAGTGTATTTGGTCTTAACCTGAGACTTGCACCACTAATACTTGTGACAATCAATATACTTTGGTTTTGGTCGTCCAGGGCTTTAACAGGTTCTGTGTACGCCTCTGCTGGGTATATTGAGAATCGTAGTGTGTTGGTGTGATGTCAAGACGGAAGTATCACTACAGTCGTATGGATTTAGAATTAATTCGTTAGCGACGTGAATAGTGATTTTGCTAGGCATAATCATTTAATTGCGTCGCAACGGAAAATTCGTTAATTTGGAATTAGCGAACCCGAGCCCGAGATTGTTTACGAGTGCATTCGCATTTCAAATTCAAGTGCGGCACGCAAGTCAAATCAAGCATCAAATCACTAGTCGCATCAAGCGTCAAATCATTAGTCACTTTGAGTGATGTGACAACTTGTCACTTCCTTGATTGAGTGATGTGAAAGCTTTTACAACTTTTGGTAAATAAATTTTAATTAATTAAAAAGAGTATTAGATACACTTTTTGGCAACCAACACAAAGAACACTCTCTCTCTTTCTTCTTCATCTCTCTCACGCCCATGGTGGGTATTTCTTCACTATTTTTCAGGGCAAAACCGTGAGCAAGGGAAGCAAAGTGTGATGTTTTTATGGCAAAAACATCAAGAGTTAACACTCCGAGAGACATGCGAAGGTGATAGGGAAGTCCACCCATGAGCTTGGAATCACCATGACAAAGCTTGGAGCATGATGGAGGAAGATTGAAACCGATTTTGAGGACTGCAAAAAAGCCCACTGCCGTGACTTCTTGGAGGAGGCAGAATAATTTTTGTTCGTCGCCGCATCACTCAACCGATCGATGTGAGTATTCCGTAACTCCCTCGTTGTATTCGCACTTACGTTTTATGTTTTGTATTCGATCCTCGGGACCGTAGAATTCCAACATGAACCACCACATCTGGAACTAAAACCACTTCCAAGCCATCCCAAGTATGCATACTTGGATGACTCTTCATCATTACCTATTATTATTGCATCTTTTCTAACTTGGGTGCAGGAAGATAAATTGTTTATAGTTCTAAAGGAACACAAGAAAGCTATTGGCTGGACCATTGCAGACATACAAGGCATTGGTACGTCATTCTGCATGCATAAAATCTCGATGAATGATGAACGTCGGTGAAGGTTGAACCGATCATAAAGGAGGTGGTGAAGAAGGAAATCATAAAGTGGTTGGATGCAGACATCATTTACCCTATCTCTGACAGCTCTTGGGTAAGCCCTATGTAGGTAAGCCCTATGTAGTGTGTGCCCAAGAAATAAGGAATGATTAGAGTCATTAATGAGAAGAGAGTTGATGCCCATAAGAACAGTGATGGGTTGGAGAGTGTGTATGGACTACATGAAGCTGAATAAAACCACACGGAAAGATTATTTCCCACTTCTATTCATTGATCAGATGTTGGGTCGATTGGCGAGATATGATTACTACTGCTTTCTATATGGGTATTTAAGGTATAATCAAATAATTATCGCTCTAGAAGACTAAGAGAAAACCACATCCACATTCCCGTATGGTACCTTCGCATTCCGCAGGATGCCATTTGGGATTTGTAATGCTCCGGCCACCTTTCAACGATGCATAATGGCCATATTTTCAGACATGATAGAACAAAGCATGGAAGTCTTCATGGATGATTTCTCAGGAAGGGTACTGAAAAATCTAGGAAGGGTACTGAAAACCACATCCACATTCCCGTATGGTACTTTCGACCTCTATTTGCAAAATTTAGGAAGGGTACTGAAAAGATATGAAGAGACTAATCTAATATTAAATTAGGAGAAATGCCACTTCATTATACACGAAGGCATTGTATTGGGACATCAGCTCTCATATAAGGGTATTGAGTTAGATAGAGAAAAGATTGAGATAATCGAGAAACTACCTCCACAGTCACCTGTTAAAGGGATTCGAAGCTTTCTTGAGCACGCAGGGTTCTATAGAAGATTTATCAAAGATTTCTCAAAGATTGCAAAACCATTGTGCAACCTATTAGAGAAAGACGTGCCCTTCTATTTCACCAAGGAATGCTACCAAGCATTTGAAATCTTAAAACAGAAGTTGATATCAGCCCCCATTATAGTTGCACCAGATTGGACACTTCCCTTTGAAGTCATGTATGATGCAAGTGATTTTACAGTGGATGTAGTCTTAGGACAACGTAAGGAGAGGATTTTTCATACCATTTACTACGCTAGCAAGACCTTGAACGAGGCACAACTCAACCACATAACAACTGAAAAAGAGCTGCTGGCAATAGTGTTTTCCTTCGATAAGTTTTGTTCTTACTTATTGGGCCCTAAGGTGATAGTCTACATAGATCATTCAACCATCAAGTACCTAATAGCAAAGAAGGATGCCAAACCAAGACTGATTCGTTGGCTGTTACTACTGCAAGAATTTTATTTGGAGATTCGAGATAGGAAAGGATAGAAAATCAAGTAGCGGATCACTTGTCGCTACTTGAGAATGAAGCTACAACTGGTAATGAGCTGGTAATAAATGAGACATTCTCTAATGAGTAGTTATTCACCGCCACGCACAAGGAATCCTCGTGATATGCTGATTATGTGAATTATATTGTGTCGAGAAAATGGCCACCAGAATAGACACAACAACAATGGAAGAAATTCTTCATCGAAGTAAAGCATTACATTTGGGACGAATCATACTTGTTCAATCTGTCTTGTCAATTTGGAGATGAATGAGTTCTTATTACTTATGCCCAATATCGTCATTATTGTGAGGGTATAAGTCGTTGGAACTTAGGTCGCTCTGGTAAAACATTAGATGTAGCGTGATGAGTTAACGTAGTCACCCAATACCGTCATTATTGTGAGGGTGTACTTATGAAGCTCATTAGCGCACATTGACAAGTATAAATCTGAAACACGTCTTAATCCAATACCGTTATTATTGTGAGGATAAGAAATGATCCGGGACCAAACTTATGAGTCTACCTAATGAGTTTATAAAGGCCAAGACTAGCATTATTGTGAGGTTGAAGTAAATGTCATGGGATCCACTTCCCACTATGAAATTTCGATTGTCAAATTTCTATTTTTTCATTAAGAAGATTACAGAATTACGTAAAGTAGTGGGAATACACTAATAGATTTAAAATTCATAATCGTATTTGTGTTTTTATATTGAAATGAAAATATTCTGCTAGTGTTTAATTGTTGTCTTATAGATGGCTGCCGCAAATCCATTAGCATGACTTTTGGATTCTAATAAACTAAAAGGAGCCGAGAATTATTTTGAATGGGAAGTGAACATCTGCTTTGTCTTGGAGTCAGAAAAGTTGAGCTATGTGATACTCAATCTATTGCCTGTTGAAATTGATCTTGATTCCACTCCTGAAGAGCGTGAGATTTTTGAAAAATGGAAGGATGATAACCTAAGGGTGAAATCCTACAATTTAGGATCAATGGTTCCAGATTTCTCATACATTACATAGAGATACCTGATGCTTGGAGCATTATGAGAACACTCAATGAGTTGTTCGAAGCAAATCAATAAATTGAAATATATTGGAGATCTAAGGAATTGTTCCATGTTATGCTCAAGGATATAGGAACAGTTAACATTCATGTTTTGAACATTATAGACCACGTCTGATATTTGGAATGACAGGGCATAATGATCGATGAATGGCTAGGCCAGAATTTGATTATATCTTTTTTTCCTGGTATCTACGCTGGCTTTGTGTTAAATTTTCATATGCATTGGATGTAAGCCATTTATGAAGAATTTCATAACATGTTACGCACAGAGGAATAAAATTTGAAGAAAGGCAATCTCACTTTATACCTCCATGGTGGAGCAAGTTCTTCAAAGACTTCAAGAAAGGCGAAGAAAATCAAAATGGGAAAGAAGAAGATATCATAGAAAAACTCCAAGAAACATAAAAATACAAGACTACATGTAGCTCGTGATGCATGTTTACACTACAAGAAGTCTGGACACTGGAATAAAGAATGTCCAGAGCTAAAAGAAAAGACAGGACTCTCAGGTACGTTTTGTATTTTTCCTATTATTGACATCTCATTAGCCTTGGATGTAAATAATGGATGAGTGTTAGACATTGGCAGTCCCACTCATATTTGCACCTCCATGCAGGTCAAAAGGTTTAAAAGAAAATTGAACAAAAGGGAGATCCAGCTTAGAGTTGGGAATGATGAGACATTGGATGTCAAGGCTATAGGAACGGTTGTTCTAGATCTCCCTAATAGATGTAAATTATTTTTACATGACTGTTATTATGTACCCCCTCTTATCAAATAGATAATATCGTTACCGATATTGGATAAAGATGGATATAAAATAAACATTAAAGATGGTGTTTTATGTTTATATGATAAAAATAACTATTTGATATGTGAATGTTCTTTATCTAACGGTCACTATGTTTTGGAAACATATCGAGATGTCTTTAATATAGTGGAAAATACAAGTAAAAGATTTGAATTAAATAATATTGAATTATGACATATGAGATTGGGCCACATCGGTGTTAGACGTCTATCAAAATTGGTTAAGGAAGATTTGATTGAAGATCTTACATTAGATCTTTATCCAAATTGTGAGTCATTATCTAAGGTAAAATGACAAAGGCCCCATTTTTTTTGTGTTGGACACTATGCTGAAGATTTATTGGAGTTAATACACAGTTATGTGTGTGGTCCATTAAATCATGTCATTCATGATGGTTCAACATACTTCGTGATTTTCACGGATGATTGATGAGACATAAATCAGAAATATTTGAAAAATTCAAAATATTCTGAAACGAGGTAGAAAAACATACCGAGAAATTCATCAAGTGCATTCGGTCAGATCGATGTGGTGAATTTATGAGCGGTGAATTCAAAAGTTATTTAAGAAATAATGAGATTCTCGCCTAATATAGCCCACCATGAACTCCTCAACACAATGGTGTGTCTGAGCAGAGAAATCATATTTTATTGGATATGATACGATCTATGATGAACTATACAGATCTTCCATATTACATTTGGGGTTACACTTTACTTACTTATGTCCATATAATAAATACATCGAAAGTTGTTTCTACAATCCCATATCAGATATGATATGGTAGAAATCCAAGTCTTAGATATTTAAAGATTTGGGGTTGTCCTGTATACGTTTGTGCAGCAAGATAAACTAGCGCTTATGGGGTATAAATACAGGTTCGTTGGATATCTTGAAAATTCTTTGGGATATTAATTCTATGATTCTTTGCAACGAAATGTAATTGTTACTCGTTTTGCCACTTTTCTTGGAAATAATTTTTTAGAGAAAGTGAGAATTATAGAAAGATTGAACTTGATGAGTTTGGTCTCAACATTAAATAACCTAAGATGGAACCACATATCCAATTAGGTGAAGGATCTACAACACAAGTTCTACATAAGTCGAATAGAATATCAAAGCCTCATGAGAGAATGTTTTTAACGTCTGATGCGAGCCTTGATGTTCTCCTCCTGGAGGAAACAAATTTGATTACGTATAAAGAGGCGATATTGGATATCGAATCAGGAAAATGACACGAAGCCATAAAATCCAAAATGGATGCTATATATAACAATCAAGTCTGGGACTTAGTTGAACTTCCTGAACGAGTTAAACATATTGGTTGTAAATGGGTTTATAAAAGAAAACGAGGGCCCGATGGAAATGTGGAAACCTTTAAGGCCCGACTGGTAGTGAAAGGTTACACTCAACGTCCTGTGATTAACTATGAGGAAACCTTTTCACTAGTAGCCATGCTAAAATCCATTAGGATTCTTTTATCTATTGTTGCATATCATGACTATGAGAGATGGAAAATGGATATGAAAATCGCTTTTCTAAATAGATTCTTCGAGGAGGATATATATATATGGAACAACCAGAGGGTTTCATATACAGTGAGACTTCAAACTTGGTTTGTAAGCTCCAAAAGTCTATTTATGGACTTAAACAAGCATCTCGAAGCTGAAATTATCTTTTTGATGAGATAATTAGATTATCCGGATTCATCAAGAACGATGAAGAACCATGTGTTTATAAGAAAATTAGTGGGAGCATGATAGTATTCATTATTTTATATGTAGACGACATCTTTATCATTGTGAATGATATAGGATTGATGCAAAAACTACCTTTCCAAGAACTTCTCCATGAAATACATGAGTGAAGCTTCCTATATATTGGGTATAAGGCTCTACTGTGATATAGTAAGAAAGCTTTTAGGGTTGTCGCAATCCACGTACATAGATAAAATATTAGAAAGGTATCGTTTTACCAACTGTAAGGCAGTAAATATAAGTTTTCGATATGACATACATCTTTCGAAGAAAATGGCACCTCGGACTAATAAAGAGAGAGTTAGAATGTCTAACTTGCCATATGTATCTTGTATTGGAAGCATTATGTATATTATGCTATGTACAAGACCTGATATCAGTTTCGGCGTTAGTGTCACTAGTCGATATCAATCTGATCTGAGTAATGATCATTGGACAGACGTGAAACATATCCTGAAATATCTTAAGTGTACTAAGGATAAATTTCTCATATATAGAGAAGATGAGCTACAAGTTAAGGGTTATACAGACTCCGAATACCATGAGCAAGGGAAGCTCGTATAGACATGTGAGTATTCGTTGAAGCGAATACTGAATTACTCACAGGTGATTCCTAATAGTTAGAAGTACACACCACCGTCAATAGGAATCTCCTCGAGTCGAGTAGGATATGTGATCCTTTGACTATATTATAGCATTGATTTGTGTGTGATCCTCCACACTTTGATTCCATATATGTCAGAGACCTTTCATGGTCTGATCATTAGATGTTTGTTGGGTGTAGACTGATGCACTCGTTAATCAAGTGCGTATCATGATAGGATCCGTCGGGCCATATGTGTACCATTAGAGGTTTAGATATCTATGTGAGTAAGTCATGATTCTTAAGACTTTTGCCAAAGCTGATCAATTGGAGTGGATCACATATATCAGAAATGGTGTTCTGATTAGTTATAAATAATCGCGGACATGTCGACATGATATGTGAGCCTCGAAAAATTGACGGTGTAATCTATGTTTCCTAAGCACAACTCGGGTGGCCTACGACGAATGGATTGTTAAATATATGTGATAACCTCAATTTGTATAGTTCAGAAAGGTCATTCATGTTCTTCATGAATTCGGAGGTGGTCGAATTGCGTACATATAAGCTATAGCCGATAATTTTTTATGATAAATAATATTTGATATTATAATTATCCACTAAAATAATTTAGTGCTATTGGATAACATTGATTATTTACTTTGATCTAATCGGATTAATCCAAAATCATACAAGGGCTTTATCGTAATTTCATAAATATCTCTACCATTAGAGGATAATTTGGTAATCACAAATATGTAATAATAGGTGTATTTGGTTTGATTTAATTGGATTGAATCAAAATGGTAGACATTTAACTAATCCATTAATTAAACTTTGTCTTGATTTAATTGGATTAAATCAAAGTGATAGACAAATGTGGTTAGTCACACCTAATTATACATTGTTGATGATGATTTTTCACCCCCAAGAAGTCAGCATCCCGAGGAAAGGCAAGAAAAGAGTTTTCGCTTATAATGACGAGATTTGTAATTAACAGAGGAAAGACACAAGGTCCTCGTTAGGGCGAGATCAGGCAGAAGGGCCCGAGGCCTAGGTGTCACATCAACCCGACCAGAATAGGTCATGTTCCGACCAGCAGAGGTCATGTTCTGACCAGAAGAGGTCACGTTTCGACCAGAGGAGGTCATGTCCCGACTAGAGGTCATGGCCGGACCCGACATGATGAGAAGATATCCGATTCAGAATGGGCATCAGTAAAGGCCGACCCAACCTGGTCTATTACTACCGACCCGATGGGAAAAGATGTTCAGAGAATCAATATGATCAAGGACCTCGGGTACGACCCGACCATGCAGTTTGCAAGACAGGACGACTGCTGTTTCAAGCTATTCGACCTGGTAGGATAGGTCGGGGTGATACTGATGAGAACGGGATGCAGTGGTACAAATGTGGCTTGGGGATTTGCATCATTCATAAAGCTGTGATGTGACTAGAATAACTTGTAAGGTCATCCCCTGACACACGCCACCACATGAATAGGTGATACAGACTGGCATCATAAAGACAACATGTGGAGTATTCCCAAGAATGGGTGTTTTAATGAAGTGTCATATGACATATTTTACTTTTGGTAGTGGCAGGCTCACATGGCTGACGTCACGAGGATGGTAGAACAATGTTATTTTCCTTAGTATATAAAGGGGTTGAGAGCACTTTTGTAAGGGTTAGCAAATTTTACTCAAGCACTACTTGTAAGAAAGAGAGAAAAATATTAGTATGAGAGAGAGTAAAGATAGGCCGGTCAAATCCGACCACATGTAAAAAAAAGGTCAATCAAGTCCGACCATGTTATAAAAAAGCTTTATTTCTTTATACCCGTGGACGTAGGTTGGATCCATTCCGCCAAACCACGTAAATCTTTTGTTGATCTTTGTGTTTGTTCTCATTTTCTGTTAAGTTTGCTTTTGGTTCCCAACAAACCAAGCAAATTCACGGTTTGGGGAAGATTGTTCGAGGAGCAAGTTTCCGGATTTGCCCCTGGAACGAAAATCAGCCTCAACATACATATTTGGAAAAATTGGATTAAGCCTACATAAAAGTTGATTAGAACTTTTATTAATTAAAAATTATATAAGTTTTGCTATAAAAGGCAAGCTTGAGCAAGTTTTTATCAAGCTTGAGAAAACTAAAACAAGCAAGAATTATAGATATTACCCTAAGTAAAAGAAGTGTTTAGAGAAGTTTTGGAAGTTCTTTATAATATTTCAACAAGAATAAGGAGATTGGATCTTGGAACCAAGCTTGCTAGCTTTGGGAATTCTTTACAACAATAAGGAGAAGAATATTGGATCTTGGAATCAAGCTTGCGACTCCCAAACGTGCGCGTCGCGACATGCCGAGAGCTGTTGCTCATGAGAGCTGAAACTTCATTTTCTCCGTTCTGGAATTTTCGGACTCCCATTTGGTCCCCGTTTTTTCCTACAGACCCATAACGGAATATTATTATATAAAATAATTTAATAATACACCTATCATTGATATCCATGGGTTAGACCCACTTTCGCTGTATGGGACACCGATCCGACCCTACAGGTCCCACATCCACCCCAACACCAGCATATAGGCTGAAGAGTAAGACTGGGAAGTTAGAACTTCGTTCAAAAGTATGGCTATTTGTAAGTACCCCAAAGAAACTAAGGGTGGATTTTTTTTATAATCATGAAGAAAATAAAGTATTTGTATTGATAAATGTTATATTTCTTGAAGACGAGTATATGAAAGAATCCAAACCTCACAGTGAAATAGTACTCAATGAGTTACTTCTTGGTTCGTCCATCATACTATCAACAACAGTTACTAATAATAACATAGTACCAACCATATTTGATAGTCATAAAATTTCTCATCGTAATGATCTACCACATAAAAGAAATTAGAGTTGCCTCAATATATATTTTGAATATAGTTCCATCTAAGTCTATTTCTAAGACATATTTAGAGTTTTGGAATGGTCATAAATCTAGTTCATGAAATTTCTTATATATGGATATCCATCATATATGCTGAAGAGCAAAACTGGGAAGTTAGAATTTCGTTCAAAAGTATGGCTATTTGTAGGATACCACAAAGAAACTAGAAGTGGATTCTTTTATAGTCATTAAGAAAACAAAGTATTTGTATTGATAAATGCTACATTTCTTCAGGACGAGTATATGAAAAATTCAAACCTCGCAATAAAGTAGTACTCGATGAGTTTCTTCTCGGTTCGACCATCACACTGTCAACCATAGTTACTGATAAGAACATAGTACAAACCACATCTAATAGTCAAAAAATTCCTCATCAAAATGATTTACCGCCTAGAAGAAATGAGAGGGTTGTATGACAACCATACCACTATATGTGTTTAGGAGAAGCACAAATTGTCATCTCCAAGACAGTGTAGATGATCCATTAACATATCATTATGCAATGGATGATTTGATAAAGAAATAGTGGCGTAAAGCCATAGATTTATAGATGAGTTCATATGCTCGAACGTAGTTTGGGAACTTGTAGATCTTTAAGATGAGTTGAAACCCATTTGATGTAAATGGATCTCTAAGTGTAAGAAATGATTGGATGGGAAAGTTCAAACCTTCAAAGTAAGGCTAGTGGCCAAGGGTTATATTAAAAAAAAGGAGTAACTACGAGGAAAGTTCCTCACAAGTCACTTTGCTTAACTCCATTCGAATTCTACTGTTGCAGCATATTTTAACTATGAGATATTGAAAATGGACTGCATCCTTGAATGATAGTCTTGATGAGAGCATCTACATAGTATAACTAGATGGATTCGTGTCCCAAAGACAAAAGAAAAAAGTTTGTAAGCTATAAAAATCAATTTATGGATTCAAGCAAGCATCTCAATCTTGGAAAATAAGATTTGATATTATGATCAAATTTTATGATTTTGAGTAGAATGGCGATGGAGGATTTGGGACATGCAATTTATACTATTAGGGATTCATATTATCATGCCCGTAAGAAAAGATTGTTAACACTGTCTTAAACATCATAAATTAGCAAGATAGTTGTTTTACCTGCAATGTAAAATTCCATGAAAGGTAATCTACCTTCTCGGCTTGGAGGTCATTTGTCTATAAAATAGTTTTCCAAGATACCTCAAGAAATTGAGGATATAAGACAGATTTCTTATGTTATGCTTATGTATGTTATGCTATGCCAGAGACTTGACAGTTGTTATGTAGTGGGAGTAGTAAGTAGATATCAATCCAACCTAAGATTGAATCACTGGATGCCTGCTAAGACTATTCTAATATCTTCGGAGAATGAGAAATTATATCATTGTGTATTCTACATAATATTTGATCTTAAATGGATATACTGATTCTGATTTTCAGTCAGATAAAGATTTAAGGAATCTATATCCTAATTAGTGTTTATCCTTGATGGTGGAGCAATAGTATGGAGAAGTATAAAGCAATCTTGAATTACAGACTCACCATGGAAGCTAAATATGTAGCAGCTTGTGAAACAGTTAAAGAAACAACACGGCTCCATAAATTCTTAAAAAAATCTAAAAGTTGTTCCAGGCATGAATAAACTACACACACTTTATTGTGATAATATTGATGCAGTGGCCAATTCAAAGAACCAAGAAGCCACAAACGAAGGAAAGTACTGTCTTATTAAAAATGAAAGGTTTGAAATGTTAAGTTTTGTAGATTTCCAATTTAATCATAATATGAATTTATTAAATAAAATTATATGAATTATTATTAAATTGAAAATTATTATAATTTTTTCCAAGATTATCTTTGTACAATTAAGAAATTACGATAATATTTTTACACTCTTGCCCTTTCAACTTTTTTCAAAGAGCATTAAAATATAGTGATTTGATAAATATGTCATTTTGAAGTCGTCATTCACTCAACACAGTTAACAGAAATGTAATGAAATAAAAATTAGAGATGATGCAGCTCATTGTCAGGAATCCGTAATAGCTACATATATTTTTCCCAAATTTAAAGTGGTGTTGAAATAACTTTTTTTAATTTTTTTAATTTTTTATATGAGATATCCTTCATTACTCATACAAGACGGCTCAAACTCTATTTAATCTCAGGTCAAAATGACGAGTTTTAATTCGTAAATATATATCAAAAAAATTTTGCAAATATGATTTATGTAATTTTCTTTTTTGTCCATTACTGTATTAAATACAAAGTTGAAATATGGCAAGGCAATGGACGTTCTAGATGCCTAGTCAGATTCCAATTAATGTGAATGAAGACTTTTCTCCCGGGTGCATGAGTTGAAAACTTGATCCACTCAATCCATAAATAATGAGTCTTGGGAAAAATCTAACCCAAATCCGATTTAATCCGTTTAGTTATTGGTCGGGTCGGATTATATGGATTGATCTTTTGGTCTAATTTCAAATTAAATATTAAAAATAATTTATAAATAGATTTGCTTATGTATTAAATAGACAACAGAATAATAAATTGATAAGGTAGAATCAATATTAAAACATCATATATAATCAATTTAACTAAATTCATAATCTAAATACATAATTAAATTATAAATATATAATTAATAAATAGTTAATCAATGTTAAAACATATCAGCAGCTTTTGATCAAGAGCATAGAGTTTTTTTTTTTTTTTTGTTTCTTTTATTGGATTATTGTTAAGGTTAAATATGTTAAAAGAAATAAAAAAAAATATTTAATAAATATTTGCGGGTTTACAATCAAATCAGGTTAAAAAATATTAACCCGACCCAACCGTGCGAGTTGAGAATTTTCAATCCAAATAAGTTAAGTTAATTTTCTAACTCTACTCAACCCACACCAAACTCGCACAGATTACCGTTTAACTCACGAATAGGGTTGAATTTGCACACCTCTACTTTTCTCATTAGCTATGAGGGCCAAGTGAAATTGCGTATCCATGGCCAACTTGTCCAGTGAAGACAAGACAAGTGGTGACTTGCTAATGGACAAAATGGACTCTCACACAGAAAATATGGGAAACTCTCGTGTGTGTAATTTGGTATTCACATGACTTCCATCTTTTGATTAAATTCGATTGCTTGATCCTGTCATAAGATATGATTAGACTCGGTCACGATTTCGGTTCGGAACCGAAACTGAATTAGAATCAAATCTGAAGGAATCAGACGATTCATGTTCCTTCCGATTCCATACGGTTCGGTTAGAATTCTCATCCTAGCCGAACGGTTCCAATATAATATATATTTTTTTTTAATTTCAAGCTATTTACTTTATTTTTAATTTAAGTTTTTAATTTAATATAATAAAATTCAAATAATAAAATTTTTTTTATATATTTATTTGGTAATAATATCCCATTACAAATTTTTTTTAATAATTATTTTCTATTTTTTAAAATGTTAAAAAAATAAAAGGGAATCGGAACCGAACCGGAACCGAACGGTTCAGTTACAGTTCTCGATTCCATAAATGTGGAACCAGGAACCGAACCGAACTGGTGGCTGGATCCAGATATGATCATGGGGAAATAGTAAATTTAAAAATCATTTGAATACTAGTAATATTTTTTTTTTAGTAATTATATAATTATAATTTTTTTTTTGAAAAAAAAATATATAATTATAATTAATATGGAGTTACAAACACCAAAAAAGAAAGATTAAGAAGTTTTTACAAATATGAATTTACACTTTTCAAGTATTTAATATTATTGATAGGTGCATTCATTTAGTGAGTTGAGTCTAGGGATGGCAGTGGGTAGGGTATGGTGCGGGTTTTCCATTACCAAACCCGCACTCGCATATGTAAATAAATTACCAAACCCGCACCATACCCGTTGCGGGTTTTAATTTTCATTACCAAACCCGCACCGCATATAAAACTAAATTACCAAACCCGCATTGGTACCCAGCGGATTTTTTGCGGGTTTTTAAAATATTGAATTACTTTGTGTTCTTAATAATATATTTTTTTAATTACATAATTTATTTTTAATTGCTAGCTGTAGTTTTCACATTTGTTTTTCATTTGACATATACAACATGCAATGTATGTATATACAATACATAGATAACATAATTTATGAAATACTCATTTATTTTTTCATATAAACATAATCAAAACGAGTTCTTCCCTTCATAATTATAATGATCTAAATTAGTCAACTCAATCGACAATAAGCTAAAAAGTAATCACCAACCTTTGGTCATATTTTTTATACTAAGTGTAATGAAAATGATGCTTACAAGGCTCAAGTGGTGTAAGTGTAATGAAGAAGCAGGAAAGCTACTGAAGTTGCAGCAAACACTAGCTTATTTTGCTTTCTCCCGTTTATGATTATGTGAACTTAATCCAATTTTTTGCATTATAATTTTATTAACAAGTGTGATTAAAAAAAAAAAACAATAATAGTCATGTAAAAAATCTTCAGTTGGGCAGGTTGCGGGCTGCGGCTAAGTGGGAGTGTGGAACTATGGATTAGTGTTTTAGTTTTAGGTTTTGTTAGTTGTTTTTATATGAAGGTTTTTTTATATTGTCCTAAAAATATTAATTAAAAAAATAATATTGCGGGTATGCGGATACCCGCAGCGGATACCCGCATTTTTTTCTTAAATACCAAACCCGCACCGCACCCGCAGCGGGTTCTACTTTAAATTACCAAACCTGCACCGCACCCACTAATATATTTACCAAATCCTACCCATTGCGGGCGGGTTTTTGCGGGTTTGCGGGTTTATGGGTAAAATTGCCATCCCTAGTTGAGTCAGGTCGTGTCATTTTTATCATTCCGCACGAGTCATATTAAGAGAAAGAAACCATGAGTAACCCGAAAAATGAAGAGAGGCTTGTCGCGGGTTAAAGAAAGAGAACTATTTGATATAAACTAAATTTTTTAAAGATTAAAAATTAAAAATAATAAATAAATATGAGGGGTAATTGTCAAAATACTAAAATTATAAAGAAAAAATCATAGTTGTTCATAATCTCGTGTCTAGTTAACATAATTTGATGAGTGGTACACAAGTAAAGTCCACCCGAAAATAATTTGTTATTTTCAAAATCGCGGGTCAGGTCGAGTAACATCGGATTAAAATTTATACATCCTAATTATTGAGTAATATTATTTATTATTGAATACATATTATAATTTTACTTAAATATACTAATAATAAATAAAATATAGATTATTATTATTATTATTATTATTATTATATTATTATTATTATGATTATTATTATTGTGTGAGCAATCACACATTAAAATTCTCACTCATGAGATATTCCATGTAAATACCATAGAATATCCAGATTTTTAACAGAATCTGTGGATATCCACACATTGTTTTTTGGCCCAGAGAAAAATCTATGATGTGATGCCTCAGAACCCGCCAAATTCAACGCGGCCTTTCTGATCTATATAATAAACCCACATGGCTTCCATTCTCATAATCTCCTCATTAATTCAACAACAAAATAAAGAAATAATTTCCAATTGGGGTTCTTGCTTTTACTTTTAGCACTGAAAATGTCAGCAGTTGTAGAGATATGCATGGGTGAGCTTGCAAAGCTGGGAGAGAAAGTTAGAGGCAGGAAGCCATTTTTGTTAAGAGCTAAGATCGCACAAGTTGAAGTCAAAGAAGATAAGAAGGACAGCAGCAACAAAGAGGTTGAAGAAGAAACTACAATGTCAGAGTCTACTATCTGTTTGCTTATGGACCGTTTTGTGCCTTGCTGATCAATCATCAACAATCATTGAACGTATTTTCAATCTTTCTGTGAAGCTTTTTGTACTATAAAATTATGTTTTTGTAGATAAGAAATGTAATCCACTAGTTGAATTCATGTTTCCGTTTTGTATTTAGGGAAAATTACCTTTTTTTTTTTTTCTTTTTTCGTTTTTAATTACTCAAGTCTTTGTTATAATAACAGTAAGATGGTTCTTATCTTATGTATCATTACTGTTTGTACAGGGCCTATCTAATCTCGATTATGATTTGATACAATATCATTCGATATAGATTTCGAAAGATAAAACGAAAATAAAAATATAGGGACCTAATATGAACATAATTGTTACAGCTCTACATGTGAAAATGGAAAAATGACCATTCTTTTACAGCTATATGAAAGAAACTAATTTTCCCTACACAAGCATTTGCTGGACAACATATATAAGAGATAGGGACAATCTCTTGAACTTCACTTCGATGTAGTGGGCAGCATCTTGAGCCAGCGACGTGCCATCATTTCTTTCTCTAGTGTTATGGTGATTATGGTTGATCCCTGGATTGAAGTCATGAAGAGGAACTTGTTCAATCTTTTCCTCCTAACATATTATACTTGTTGAGTAGCAGAAGGAACTTCTTTTGATTGAAAGCTGGATGAATCAAAAAGAAATGCCTGCTTGAGTCAAGGAATCACGAATTCTACCATACCTACGATTGAACTACAGCAATACCCTTCACCATCTATCAATCGACAGCAATTCTCAGGGTTATGGTTTGATTCCTGGGTTTTGTTCAGCTCGGTGGAAAGTTGCTCCTTGTCTGTTGTTGACTTCGGCCTTAATAATGCACAATGTTCTGATGTTGTTGTTTGTGTTATTATTTGATTTATTACAATTTTACTCTACCAACTTATTCGTGTTTCTTTCATACATCTCCCTGAGCATTGTTTCTGCGACCTACTTGGTTAATATTTCTCATTTGGTTTATACGAAGAGAAATTAAAAACCGGGAATTTGCATCACGATCCAACGATTAATCCTGGACTGGGTTCCCCTCGCTGCCCACGTTACCTCTTAGACCTTAATTTTGTATATCTTTCACTCTTTCAATGCTTGCTTCTTCTTCTTTTTTTCCTTTTATAAATTTTTTAGTGTAATTTTGACAACCCACTACTTTGTTTTGGTTGATTTTAGGAGAAGGACGAATGGACTATTACTTCCGTTTTACACGACGCAACTGCTGTGGTTAGTTTCTTCACATATTTCTGTGTTAATTTCTCTGTATTTTGTGTTGCTTTATTTGGGATTTATATAGCAATTTAATTGAGAAAATTGATTTCTTAAGCTTAATCTATACTACATGTTAGTAAAGAAAATCGTCCTAGGACGAACGGGTGCTAAAGGACGATCTGCAATCAGGACGACGAGGGGAAAAGCAGTCAGGACGATTACCATGCGTTGCAGTTGATCCCACGATCTAGCGGTTAGGCAGTAACTACCCACGGTCTGGCAGTTATCATGCACAACTTGGAAGTTGACGGTAGCTCGCCACGGTCTGGCAGTTATCGCACATAACTCAGCAGTTAGATGCATGATCCAGCAGTTGCAAGCATGAAACGTGGAAGTTCATGGACCGAGGGAGGCGAAACCGTTCGAGCAGTTAACAAAGGTTCACTATAAAAGGTTCAAGCGTGGGAAGAAGAAAAAAGGAACAAAAAAAAGAAGACTCATAATGAGCATTTTATTTTAATTTCTTAGCTTCGTAATTCGTAGATTGTAATTTGTGTGCTTGTGCCCCTTGGAGGCTTATTCACTGAATCAAACACCCATTGCTGGGACTTTGTCTCAGGAGGTTTGGACCTTACACGCTCATTGACGAAAAATTGTGCAAACAGTTTTTGGCGACCACAGTGAGAGGATTGGTGTAAGAAGTGGAGATGCCTCCGAAAAGAAACACTCAGACTGGCTCGAGTACAGAGGAATGGGGACTGGAGCAAACCAACCAGCCCCACGTTCCAGTTGTAGTAGGCCATTTCGAGGGTCTAGCAGAAGCAAGCCGATATGACATTATGCGAGAATTCAGCCCTAACGCGATTCACGCCTTGTTCGGTGAGTTCACCCAAGATGTTGTCGAACAAGTTAGGCTTCAAAACGCTCACATCATAGATAAGTTCACTTTGGCTAGTAACTCGTATTACGAAAATATGGCCAAACACCTGAGCTCATTGAATGAGTTGATGGCCAAATGTGTGAACGAGGGGGCAGCCTCACCATGGACTACACCTCCTTCTGCACCAAGCAGTCAGGAGGCTGGTCCAAACAATGGTCCTCTACCAGGGGTTACTACCCCTACAATACCCCGATGGAGAATAAGTCCTGGAGGTAATGGCCCATACTTAGGGCCAAACATAGTACAACATGAAGTAGTGTTGCCCCAAGGTTCACAAGGGCAAGGTCACGACTATGTCCCATTGGTGAGAGGACCACAACCACCACCTGTAGCGATGTCATTCAATGGCAAGATATGTTTAGAGAACAGATGACCGAGATTCTTCAGAATCAATTCAGTTTAGGGGTGAGGCCGATTCGGCCGAGATATCAAAAACCGTATTCAGATTGGATTGATGTAGCATATCCGTGGCCTAGGAACTACAAAATACCAGAATTTTCTCTGTTTACAGGGTCTGGGGAAGTTTCTACAATATAACACATAGTGCGATTTACCCTTCACTGTGGGGAGACGAACGATTTCCATAAGTTGAGATGGCTCGTTGTCAGTATTAGCTTTTTCCTGGTATGTCAGCTTGCCGCCCAATTCGGTGGAAAATTGGCGCCAAATGGAACAACTGTTCCATACACAATTCTATAAGGCCGAATCTAAAGTGGCCCTGGCCGATTTGGCAAATTTGAGACAGCTGCCAGGAGAATGGGCCGAAACGTTCTTACAAAGGTTCAAAGCGGCTTGAGGCCGATGCTACGTGCCTTTACCAGAAAATGAGTTTGTGAGAATCGCTCAAAACTGTCTTAGTTTCGATCTAAAAAAGAAATTTCAAGATCGAGAATTATGGGACCTCCCCCAACTCACCACTAGTGTGGTGCGATATTAACGGTTATTGAGGGAGGAAGAACAAATGAAGAATTCTAGTAAGGGAACCTATTACAAGAATACTAACTATGAAATAGGCGAAATGGACATCGAATCGGCTGACTTATGTTTAGCCGAATTAGTTAAAGGGAAGCCATACGTCTGCAAGACGTGGGCTGAACCCCAGGCCAAAGTAGAGAATGACAAAAAGAGTAGGAATTTCTCTTTTGACATCTCGAAAGTCGATGCCATATTCGATCAATTATATAAAGATAAGCAAATTAAGTTGAGTGACCGCCACAAATTGCCAAACCCCGAAAAAATCGGTGACAAAAAGTACTATAAGTGGCATAATGCATGGTCTCACTCAACTAACAGTTGCCTTATTTTTCGGAATGTGGCAAAATTTATGTGCACGTTGCCAAAACAGTATAGAGTGGATGAAAGAACTGGAAGATACCTGTGACAGGCCATTGAAGAATGAGCCAGTAGCATGGCAGCCAAGAATCTTCGCACCAAGGTTTTATGGAGAACATTCAAACTTCGTCCAAAATATAAGGACGTTTAGGCTGAAAATTCATCGGACATTCAACCTTCGCACCAAGGATGTAGCAATATGCTCCATGCAGGAAGAGATATGTCTTCATAACACAACCCAAGATGTTGAGTGGGTGGTAGATATTGCAGCATCCTACCATGTCACTCCTCACAGAGATTTCTTCACAACCTACAAATCGGGAGACTTTGGATCAGTGAAGATGAGAAATATCAGTTCCTCTGGTTAGTAGGAATGTGTGATATTCAGTTGCGGACAAATATCGGGTGTACATTGACCTTGAATAATGTCCTGCATGTTCCAGAACTTCGGCTGAATGTACTCTCGGGGATAGCTCTTGACAAACAGGGCTATGACAATCACTTTAGAAATGGCACATGGAGAATGACAAAATATGTCATGGTTGTCGCCCGAGGACATGCTTGCGGCACACTATACAAGACTCATGTGAAGATTTGTGCAGACAGCCTCAATGTAGCTGAAAAAGATGCTTCTCAAAATCTGTGGAACCAGAGACTTGGACACATGAGTGGGAGAAGGTTGTCTACCCTGAATAAGAAGGAGCTTACCAAGGATGCTGCACGAGGTCCTTGCAACCACTACTCGATTGGTAAGCAACACAGAATCTCATTTGATTTCTCTTCAGAGAGAAGATCAGAGTTGCTCAGTCTGGTGCACTCTGATATTTGTGGTCCCTTGGAGGTTGATTCATTGGGCGGTAACAAGTATTTTCTGACTTTCATCGATGATGCTTCTCGGAAAATCTGGGTGTATTTCCTCAAGACGAAGGATCAGGTCCTAGATCGGTTCAAGTTGTTCCACGCCATGGTAGAGAATGAAACAGGAAGAAGCCAAAGTGCCTTCGCACAGACGATGGAGGCAAGTACAGTTCCAGAGAGTTCGAAGCCTACTGTAGGAGACGTGGGATTCGACATGATAGAACTATTACACACACACCACAACATAATGGTGTCGCTGCGAGAATGAACTGCACCATTATGGAGAAAGTCAGAGGAATGATCAGTATGGCTAAGCTGCCAAAGCCATTCTGGGGAGAAGTTATTTGTGCTGCCTGTTACCTGATCAACAGATCACCATCTTTACCGTTGAACATGGAGATTCCAGAGAAAGTGTGGTCTGGTAAGAATCCCTCCTACACTCACCCTAGAGTATTCGGTTGTTTAGCCGTTGTACATGTACCCAATGAGCTCAGGGAGAAGCTCGATGCAAGGAAAACTCCATGTATATTCCTAGGCCATGGAGATGAAAAATTTGGATACAGACTATGGGATCTGAAGGTGAAGATGGTCATCAGAAGCCATGAAGTAGAGTTTCTTGAAGACCGAACAATTGAAGACATTGAAATGCCCAGGATGTCTTCCAATTCCAGTGCCGACAGAAATCCAGACCCAGCACCAGCACAATTGGCCACAGATAGGGTGCACAAGGAAATTCCAGAAGCAGAACCAGATGAGGCAGATATAGATGTTGAGCAGGGGGAGACACAGCCTGTTCCATCAGAGATTACAGAAGAGAGTGTTGAGCAGGGGGAGCCGCAACCCACTCCACTAGAAGCTACATGATCATTCACAGAGATGGATGATGACAGACCTCCTGAAACCAGTGGACCTCAGACAAGAAAATCTGAGCGAGGCAGGATTCCATCAACCAGATATCTGGGATCCGAATATATTCTGCTTACTGATGAGGGGGAGCCAGAGAGTTTCCCACAAGGCAAGAAGGCACTGAGGAATAAATGGGTGAAGAAACATAGCAGTAGAACTGTGCGGAGACACAACAGAAGATTACTGTGTAGAGACACAATGGATTGTAATATGCAGAGACATAGCAGAATAATACTGTACAGAGATGCAGTGAAGTGTGCTGTGCAGAGACACAACTGACATGTCAATAAAGGAACAATGATCGGGACAAGCTAGAGCTGTGCAGAGACATAGCCAAGATAACTGTCAGATGGAGATCGCTTCAGATGTAGCGGGAGAGGGAGAATTGTAGAGTCCAGCTTGTATGAAGGAAACTACAGTGCATGTCCCATGCAGGAAACTACCATGAAGCTTCTGTTGGGGTTTTGGGGTCGGGGCGCAGCAGAAGCGCGGGTCGGGGCGATATCGTATTTTAAAACCTTTTCAAAATACCGAATAAATTATTCAATATCGAGTATGAATAATTTATTCATATATTACTTAAACCAATTTATTTAATATCATATATTAACATAAATATAGTTGAAAACTCGCGAAACTTTTACGAAAATGTTTTTTTCCGCAAAATGGCCTAAAATACGTTTTTGACCGAACCGACTACCCGACAATTATGGAAACTGCCCAAGTCAGCTCCAATAGTGTCGGGACAAATCACAGGCTGCCCAAATAGTGACGGAATCACTGTTTTCACAGCCGTCACCCGGTTGGCTCAAAATCCACCCGGTAACGCCGTTTTGGCCGTTTTTGCTTATTTCAAGTCCGAAACACATTCCGGCAATTATGCCAACTCCCAAAACACATCCATTACATTCGTATGACATCAAATATATCCCAGAATTTCCAGTCAGATCAGCAAACCAAAATTACCTAAAATTCATGCTTTAAATCCAATTTTCCAAAGATTAATCTAATTAATCTTTCACCAAATGAGTCCCACCACATATGAAAAACTCTAGAACAATTCTAGGCTATCAAAGAGTGGATTAATAACTCTAGAATGACAACTTTATTTTCCAACAATAAATTGATTAAATTGGAAACAAATTACACTAATTTCCATCCAATCTACTTCACACATGCTTACTACTTCCAATTCCAACCAATACAACCAAAAGCCCCAAATTTAACAAAAAGAAGAAACCATAGATCTCAAATAATCACCAAGAAAACATGAAATAAATTTCTAAAGCTTAGGATTTGAAGAAATACCTTAAATCTCCTAATTCATTTGCCATTTTTCTTGATTTTTCTTCTTTGTTTATGCTTGAAACATCAAGCAAAAATGAAACCCATTTTTCACCCTTTTTGTTTTGAGGTTCTCGGCCATGGTGGACTTAAGAAGAAAGAGAAAACAAATTTTCTTTTTAAAATGTGCAAAAAACGAAATGGGTTTGGAGGGCATTATTGTCCTTTCAATTTTTTTAAATCAAATTAAAACTAATTTCACTTTATATTAACCAATCAAAATTGGACAAATAAAATGTAATTAATTCATGCCACAAATGTACCAATAATAATTAAACATGTATCATAACATTTATGAAATATGTTATTAATTAATTATTAAAATATTTAACAATTTAAATATTAAAATAATTAATTAATGTAATTATTATTATATATGTATTTTATTTACAATAAATAACAAATACATATATTTATGGCATGTGTCAAAATCTCATTTGACGAATAATTAATGTGTATCTAATCGTATTATGTATCAAATACAAATACACAATAATTATTTGCGGACAAAATCCCTTAATTGCATGTGTTATCGTTTAACGATTAAACGGTCCGGATTAACTCATTTAATATGGTGAAGTATTATGAATAATCTGTATTATTCATATCGAGTTGCCCAAGTGCTCAACGAGTACACTTCATATTGTGGGACTCTCTAAGTTTAGGTTTATCCGTCACAAAATCCAATTTCGTGTCCATAATCCACCCACTCATGAATTATGACGACCACATATAATCTCGCTATGCAAGTCGAGGTCATAGCATACGTATAATCCCTCTGTCACAGACCATCCGTATTATACCTGGGATATAGATCAGAACGTCAAATCTGTTCGGTATAATACAGTCGACTTTCAATTTACGATCACGAAATAACACTCGGAACTAGTTTCCGACGTTATACCACGGCCATGGATTTACTAGATCGTAAACATGTGAGGATGCCTATGCCATGTACACAGGACTGACGGATCCTATCTTGATACACACAAGATATCATGAGCATCGGTCCACACCCAGCGAACATGCGGAGGTCTGATCATAAATAGATCATTGACGTGACTGCCATCAAAGTGTGGAGGATAACTCATATATCCCACTGTGGTATCTCAAGTCAAAGGACCACTATGCTCACTCAACTCGAGAAGGTTCCTATTGACGTTGGTGTACCATCTATTAGGAAACCTTCAGTGAGTCGTTCAGTGTCTTATCAAATAAACACCTACATGTCTATACGAGTCTCCCGAGACTCATGGTTCACTGGGATAAACCATCGTACCAAGTCACGATATACGACATGTACTGGTCTCAGCAGATTTTACTAACCGACCCGTGTTAGTAAATCTTGACCATGAACTTTATTTAAGGATATACAACTAATAGTGCGCTTCCCAATGTCAATTACAAACTACGTTGTAATTGCGCACTATATTGTAAATCCTAAGGTCTTTGTCTAATATACACGTATCACTAAATCAGATTCAGTTTCAATCTAATCGAGATTAGATCGAATAAGTGTATAAGACAAGGGTGCTACCAGTAAAATTGGTAATATTATGGAAAATTGAACTGTCCGTATTTATGCTTCGGACATAAATACGATCCGGATTGGCACTCGGAGCACCAACCCCAACAATTTCTCCCACTTGCTCTAGTGTCAATCCATGGTATCCTATACTCATCTCAATGTGTATCGTATACTCATGGTCCTCAAGAGCTCACCAGCACTCAAGAGGTAGGCAAGAACAAGTAAGCCTGCTTTAACAAATGAGTCTGTCAAACAAACCCAACCGTTTTCCTAAGCCAACATCATTCATATTTTGTAGAATCCAAATTCCACATCAATATGACTCAGATGCTATATCAGTATTGTGCTATAGCTACTGAGTTGTCTATGTATTTAGAGATCAAATCCAAATACTTTGCAGACAACCGCAAGCACAAACTAATATCAACACTTCTAATTATGAGGTCACTTTGCAACTTATAAGTCAATACTTCATAAGTTGCAACTGATTCCACTAATTCAGTAGAACCAACGGTGACACTCCCACTGCATCTTTTCTGACTTTATATGACATAGACCATCTAATGTCATAATTAGGATCAAAACTAATCTGACCTTATGGTTGCTGACTAAATTCTCCATGAATCAGAAACTCGTTCTTAATATCTCAAAGATCATAATGAACATGTTTCAAGATTCATCATATGGCCTGCAGTATATTAAAATAACTCGTAACAGTTACGATTAAATTAATATCTATAATCGCACATAATACAATATTCATTATGTCATCATCATATGATGCATAAGATTGACTAGACATTCCAATCAATCTATCTTTCGACAAAGGTATCATCCTTTACGAAAGATGAATACTATATACATAAAAGACATTAACTGTTAAACAGTTATACTAACTGTCATACAGATAGTTTTGATGTGTCATTTATTAGATCATATCTAATATACAACTAATGGGAATATCTCACAAGTCTCTCAGTTTTATATCATATATAAAACTTTATATCAAATATAACAGAGACTACTCCCACTGCAAACACGGAGAAAAGAAGACTTAGGATATGTAATACTAGAAAGAAATTTGTACGCTCCCACTGACCCTACTGACAAATACGTATTCTCCATACTTCGATAAAACCAGACAATCTGACTGTATCAAAATCAGAGAGCACGAATTTCCGGAAAGCTTATCTGAGTCTACAATAGGCTCTATAAGCTAGTATATCAAACTGTGATCTTAGCAGAATACAAACTCTAGGGCCATTCTAGAATGAACTCTTCAAACAAAGAAATCACAACAGATCTCTCATTCGAAGAAATCATTCAAGAACGCCACTTTGCATTCTTTAGTCAAAATACACAATTTAATATCAACATTAACCAATAGATCCTTAATTGTCCAAATCAGTGCGACAAGAGACAAGCTTCCTCAGAATCTACAATAGACTACTGAGTATAACCTACTCACTGTCATACTATAAAGGTCAAACCTTTATCAAGCTCACTAAGCTTTTGTTGCGAAACAATTTGCACCATTTATGAACTATTCATAACGAAAGCTTAATCAAGTTCTAAACTTGATCGTAGTAAGCTATGAACAATCTTAATCTATGTTTCAATGCCTAGTTCCGGAATCGATATCAAATATCACTCATACTACAAATTATAGGATAATTTTCTTCAATAAGAAAACAACAGAATCATTACGTATCAGATACTTTGTAAATGATTCTGACATCCTATTGAACTTATACGGAGGTTGTCTAAGGGTTTTTCATCTTATTAATTATGTAGTTCCATTACAATTTATCATTCTCACATTTTACTTCACTAAGTCAAATCTTTTCTGCAATCGTCAACATCCAATGTTAACTACCAAGTAACAAAACAATTTTATTACTCAAGATCGTAGAAAAGATATTCTATCAAATAGAAAACAATATTCTATTAAATAGAATAAATGATAACCTTTCACTCGTACCTCCAAGGAACAAGTACTTTCAATTACATAACCATTATACAAAAGAAAAACTCAAATCTTAAACTTTTCAAGATTCGAATTTTCTACTATACATATCATATACGTAATCGTAGAAACGAATGGAACAATAATTAAAGAGATGAATTGGTGTTACTGGAGCATAACCCCAAGAGTATTGAAAATTAATTCGGTAACTCCCAATATCAACGAATCAAATCATATAAGATTCGATAACTTCCACTGACCAATTCCATCACAATGGAATCGCAGAAGTTTAATATCGAGTAAGAATCATATTCAATTAATAACTTCAGAACTAATCGCCTTAAATTCATGTGTTTGATCAAATCAAACATCTTTGAACAATTCAAAAAACTCGCAATGAATTTCTAAATATAAATTTTTCAATACTACAGATAAAATATCTTTGAACCATTCAAAATATTCTATTTACGTTTCATCAGAGACATAATGAAAGCCTTTGAACAATTCAAGACGTTCAACATGTTCTCTACTAGAAACACGTAACTAAGTCGTGACAATTCATTAACTAAGTTACGGAGTAAAGAAAACTATCTAAGGCAATTATTAATTTATTAAACCACATACATCCAATGTATTAGTTTAATAAATCGGTGTTCCAATAACAATCATCGGTTAAATGAGATTTAACCACACCTGAATACAATATTCATTAAATGGATAAGGATATGTGGTGTGATCTCATATCAGACCATCTTTTACCATAAGGAATAAGCATCTGATGTTTTTATGATAAAATCTCATAAAGCAATGTTCTAAGTTATTTTTTTACCGAATATTTTTCTAAATGTTTATCTTTTCATTAATGACACTACTAGTCGTCTTAAAATATGTAACAACTGTTTATACAGAACAAGTAAATATCCAATAGTCACAAGTCTGATATCAAATATCAAAACAGTTATTAAACATTATTTTAATTAACTAGACGGGAGATCCGGTATCCAATACCTATAATTATCGTATTGTAAGAATCAAAATTCTCCATACACAACTATACGTATCTCCTTTCTTAAACTTTATAATTTGCGTCCAATTATTCACAACGATTGTAAATAATTGATTAGCAAACTGTGTCAGACACGTGACTTCTAAAAGTCTCTAAAGCCAAGAAACGTCATTAAAAGATAAACATATACTAAATGGATTTTCTTAATGTCAGTCAAGAATCTCAAGACATGAACTGATTCGTGTCAATTCTTACTACACAAGAAACAATTCTTTCTAGAATAATATCCTAAACACATATATCTATTTAGATTACCTAATCGTGACTTAGAAACTAAGTCACAAACCATCTTGATTTTCAAAGAAAATCGGAACAACAGTTCCCGATGGTTTCAACTAATCTAACAATATCTAAGTCTATTGTCTTTCTATAACCTATTCTAGAATTACGCAACCAAAAGTAAAGTCAGAAAACCTATTCTAATAAAAGACATGCAGTGGATTAGAAGCATAAATCTATAAACAGTATATAATATAAGGAAAAACAAAGCAGTAAATTCCATAAAATTACGCACCGCTTGAGTTATGGATTTTTAACCCAGCAGTGTCTCCCACTACTTTACGTAATACCGTAATCCCCAACAGACAACGGGAATTCAATAATTAAATCGAATTCCATAGTGAGAGTAGGATCCCATGAATATATTTCGACTCACAGCTTTGGCACGTTCTCGCCTACGTATATTCATTAGGTAGACAACTCATTGTCAATCACTCACCAGTGACTCCTGGTTTTGGTCCTGACCGTTTCTCGCTGTGACAGCTTTGGCACGTTCACAGGGAGGCGTATCAAGGCTACACTTGTCAATGACAAACTCAAGCTACCGGTGTAGTCCTGACAACTTTGGCACTTTCAGGATTTCCACTTTCACTTGAATTTGTCTCTTATCATATAAGTTCTACCGACGCAAATGAACTACCATCAACCATAACTGTACAGCTTTGGCACGATACAGCTATAGCATCAGGAAATCATTTGCATCCGTACTGACAAGGCGGACCAAGAAACATGTATCCAATACACGTTACTTTACAGCCATATTAAAACACGGGGATTTTCCTACGGAAGCCACACTCTACATCCAATGCAGAAATTTTAATCTAAATCATTTTCTAAACCTTATTTAGTTCAAACTTAGAAAACATAACACAATTTAACCATTAAATTTCGTTACATTTTCATCAGCGTCAAACCGAAAAGTAAAGAAACATATCTAGATTTTAAGCATGTGCAAACATTAAAATTGGATTACATATCAAATATCAAGCATGAGTAATGTAATGGATGAAGCATCAGACCTGCTCTGATACCATTTTTTTGGGGTTTTGGGGTCGGGGCGCAGCGGAAGCGCAGGTCCGGGCGATATCGTATTTTAAAACTTTTTCAAAATACCGAATAAATTATTCAATATCGAATATGAATAATTTATTCATATTTTACCTAAACCAATTTATTTAATATCATATATTAACATAAATATAGTTGAAAACTCGCGAAACTTTTACTAAAACTGTTTTTCCGCAAAATGGCCTAAAATACGTTTTTGACCGAACCGACTACCCGACACTTATGGAAACTGCCCAAGTCAGTTCCAATAGTGTCGGGGCTGTTCACGGGCTGCCCAAATAGTGACGGAATCACTGTTTTCACAGTCGTCACCCGGTTGGCTCAAAATCCACCCGGTAACGCCGTTTTTGGCCGTTTTTGCTTATTTCAAGTCCGAAACACATTCCGGAAATTGTGCCAACTCCCAAAACACATCCATTACATTCGTATGACATCAAATATATCCCAGAATTTCCAGTCAGATCAGCAAACCGAAATTACCTAAAATTCATGCTTTAAATCCAATTTTCCAAAGATTAATCTAATTAATCTTTCACCAAATGAGTCCCACCACATATGAATAACTCTAGAATAATTCTAGGCTATCAAAGAGTGGATTAATAACTCTAGAATGACAACTTTATTTTCCAACAATAAATTGATTAAATTGGAAACAAATTACACTAATTTCCATCCAATCTACTTCACACATGCTTACTACTTCCAATTCCAACCAATACAACCAAAAGCCCCAAATTTAGCAACAAAGAAGAAACCATAGATCTCAAATAATCACCAAGAAAACATGAAACAAATTTCTAAAGCTTAGGATTTGAAGAAATACCTTAAATCTCCTAATTCCTTTGCCATTTTTCTTGATTTTTCTTCTTTGTTTATGCTTGAAACATCAAGCAAAAGTGAAACCCATTTTTCACCCTTTTTGTTTTGAGGTTCTCGGCCATGGTGGACTTAAGAAGAAAGAGAAAACAAATTTTCTTTTTAAAAGGTGCAAAAAACGAAATGGGTTTGGAGGGCATTATTGTCCTTTCAATTTTTTTAAATCAAATTAAAACTAATTTCACTTTATATTAACCAATCAAAATTGGACAAATAAAATGTAATTAATTCATGCCACAAATGTACCAATAATAATTAAACATGTATCATAACATTTATGAAATATGTTATTAATTAATTATTAAAATATTTAACAATTTAAATATTAAAATAATTAATTAATGTAATATTATATATATGTATTTTATTTACAATAAATAACAAATACATATATTTATGGCATGTGTCAAAATCTCATTTGACGAATAATTAATGTGTATCTAATCGTATTATGTATCAAATACAAATACATAATAATTATTTGCGGACAAAATCCCTTAATTGCATGTGTTATCGTTTAACGATTAAACGGTCCGGATTAACTCATTTAATATGGTGAAGTATTATGAATAATCTGTATTATTCATATCGAGTTGCCCAAGTGCTCAACGAGTACACTTCATATTGTGGGACTCTCTAAGTTTAGGTTTATCCGTCACAAAATCTAATTTCGTGTCCATAATCCACCCACTCATGAATTATGACGACCACAGATAATCTCGCTATGCAAGTCGAGGTCATAGCATACGTATAATCCCTCTGTCACAGGCCATCCGTATTATACCTGGGATATAGATCAGAACGTCAAATCTGTTCGGTATAATACAATCGACTTTCAATTTACGATCACGAAATAACACTCGGAACTAGTTTCCGACGTTATAACGGTCATGGATTTACTAGATTGTAAACACGTGAGGATGCCTATGCCCTGTAAACAGGACTGACGAATCCTATCTTGATACACACAGGATATCATGAGCATCGGTCCACACCCAGCGAACAGGCGGAGGTCTGATCATAAATAGATCATTGACGTGACTGCCATCAAAGTATGGAGGATAACTCATATATCCCACTGTGGTATCTCAAGTCAAAGGACCACTATGCTCGCTCAACTCGAGAAGGTTCCTATTGACGTTGGTGTACCATCTATTAGGAAACCTTCAGTGAGTCGTTCAGTGTCTTATCAAATAAACATCTACATGTCTATACGAGTCTCCCGAGACTCATGGTTCACTGGGATAAACCATCGGACCAAGTCACGATATACGACATGTACTGGTCTCAGCAGATTTTACTAACCGACCCGTGTTAGTAAATCTTGACCAGAAACTTTATTTAAGGATATACAACTAATAGTGCGCTTCCCAATGTCAATTACAAACTACGTTGTAACTGCGCACTATATTGTAAATCCTAGGGTCTTTGTCTAATATACAGGTATCACTAAATCAGATTCAGTTTCAATCTAATCGAGATTAGATCGAATAAGTGTATAAAAGACAAGGGTGCTACCAGTAAAATTGGTAATATTATGGAAAATTGAACTGTCCGTATTTATGAATCGGACATAAATACGATCCGGATTGGCACTCGGAGCACCAACCCCAACAGCTTCCACTTACCCACCATGTTCAGCCAACTGCCATACACCATGAAGAAAATGCCATGGAACATTGAGGTGGTGATTGCCAAGAATCAAGGAGGGTTGAAATTTGAAGAGTGAAGACAATACACTTTTGGTGGGTTACTGTTCAAGGTTTAACATTTTGGTACTGGATGAGTACTATAAATTCAGTGTTTTGTAATGAGTTCAATGTACCCCAAAATGAGTTGTAAGCTCCAGGCAGGGAGCTTAGAGAGTGTTAGTGAGGTTTTTTGTAAAGTTTCACGTTTGTAAACTTTGTAAATCTATTCTTGTAGTAATAGAAATTGAATTTGGTTTTTCCTCAAATACACTCTAAAGTGATCAGAGAATCACAACAGTTAAGTTAATTGCTTAATCTTATAGATGCCTGAACATCATTTACAGAGCCACATTAGCTATCAAATAAAATTCTTCTCTTATGTTTTTATATAAATTTTCTGTTACAGGTTTTGGGTGCTAGAGACCCTCAAGGTACTCCGTCAATGATTTTTCACATTGCAATTACATCAAATTTGGTGGATGATTGACATATGTAGTTTTCAGTATTCCATAACTTAATCAAGACAGTATGCATTTTTCAGAAATACTGGGATTTTAACTTTCTATTTTCTACCATAGGATCTCCAGCAATTTTATCAATTAGATTACTGATATGGTTTACCATGGCTTGCCTTTCAGGTTAAATACAGAACTCAGAATCCTCAATGGCATCAAAACATAGAAATCCATGGCTATCAAGAATATTATATGGTCTTCTCTGCCTCCATTCACTCACCAGCTTCTATATATGCAGTGCCCTGATCTTATAATATGGGAGCTCATATTCTTTGGACATTTTCATATTGTGTTTGTTTTGCATTGCTCATGGATTCGTTAACTTCAAAACACAAATAACTCTTTCCTTATTAACTTCGTATTGTTTTGCATTTTGTTTCATGTAATTAAATTTTGTTTGTTTCTTGTTAAGAATCAATTATGAATTTAAAAATTAAGAATAATTTCAATAACCGAAATACTTTAAATATAAAAGTATTTAATTTACTTACTAATTGTTATTTATTTTTTAAGTTATAATTAGTGGTTATCAATTCAAACCTAATGATTCAGGTTTTTAAATAATTAGTCAATGTGTGGTGTTTTTTCATTAAAAATCAATTGAACAGATTGCTTGTTTTTTAAAATATAATTTGTATCTGAGACTTGCGTGAAACAGATGCATGCAACTATCATGCAACTCATGTTTAAAAATTAAATTTACTTTAATGTTTTCTTTTGCTTGCAATGTGTAAAATATATTTAATTTGTAACGTTCATTACTCATTATTTCAGTCAATCGATTGCTAAAAAATGCGTTAAAAACTATTCTATATAAACAGATTCTGTCTCTCATTTGGAAGTGTGAAAAAAATATTATTCAGATTTCTCTCTGCCGTTCTTCCTTTTGTTCCTAGTGTTCTTTTTGATTTCTCGATGATCCCGAGCAAATATTTTGGGTGAGAGTATATCAATCGGTTTTGTGTGAAATCGATTGAGACAGAGTTTTATGGGCTTGTTTTATCTTGGAACGGCATGGCTGAGATACTGCTAGCACAAATTCTGAGCAGAGTCACGAAACATCTTAAATAGAGCGATTTAATCCGCGACTCAAGAAAATTTCATTTTTTATATTCATGATGAACGGTAATATTTTTCTTATTTTTTACAAATTATTCTAACATTTCTTTCTTTCAAGATTTAAAGTTAAACAATGAAATATCCAAAAGCAGACTTTTCATTGAAGGAGAATATGTTCAGTTCATGCTGTTGGGTAAATTTATGATACGTATTAGCATTCGAGGTTTCATTTTGTATGTGGGTTTATGACAATTTTTTAAGCTTGGTTTTTATTTTTGTTCTTTTGGTAATTAGGGTTTAATTAATGACATCAAGAAGTTTACTCCAATGGAGGAATCGTTCATGTGATGAAACATGGGTTATAGCGAAGAATTATGGCCAACGAAAGGACATTTGTCACTGACAAGACCTCTTTCTTCAAGAGACCAGACTTAGGAAGAAAAAAAACCTTAGAGTTAGAGGATGACTCTAGGTCTCTTACCATCCAGGGGGACCAACCAAGGTTCATCTGGAAACCTCCGAGAGGGAATTCCGCGAAATCTTGTTGTAGGACCAGGAGGCAAGGGAGGATTGCTGCTTCCATTGCTGTCTCTTTTTTTAGGTTTGTTTAGTAGCCAAAGCTACCATTCCCTTTTGGAGATGTTGATGGGAGAGGGATTGAGCATTTGGAGTCATCTATCTGGATTTGGTAGCTTTAGTGAACCTATAGTATCATTGAAGCTTATTGAATTTTGATTTGGATCAGAATTATAGCTGTTTGAATAGGAGTTATAGCTTGGCTGGTTGAAATTGTTCATATAGTTTACAGACTCATCATATTGATTATGTGGCTCCCCATTCGGTACTCTTATATAACATGTACTCATGGCACCAGCATTATTCAGAGCTTGCATACCCAATACCTCTAGGCATTTGCAAATTTGGTTGAGTTTGGCACTAACAACTGGATTGAGCCCGATCTCATGTACGTCTGCACTCGTTGGGATATATCCCTATCTGTTGGCCACAATGAATTATTGTTAGTTATTTCTTCTAATAATTAAATTCTATGCTTGGTGTTCCCTTTTTCCCACTAATGCACATCGCGCGGCTACATCCACTGTGGCTTTCATCATCCCACTAAGCCCATTGTAAAAAGTTCGTACTTGCAGCCATTTAGCAATCTCATGATGGGTGCACTTCCGTAGTAGCTCCTTGTATCTCTCACATGCCTCGTAAAGAATTTATGAGTCATACTGCACGAACGATGTGATGTCATTTCTTAATTTTGCAGTTCTAGCTGGGGGAAATACTTTGTCGGGAATTTTGTTGTCAAGTCTGTCGAAGTTCTGATGGACCCTATTGGTAGTGAATTTAGTCATCCCTTCACTTTATCTCTTAAGGAGTATGACAAAGTGCTCAAGCGCGTTGCTTTCTTTGTTTCTCGATTATAATTAAATGCGCCGCACACTTCCAGGAAGCTGCTTATGTGGGAGTTTGGATCTTCAAGTGCACCATCCTCAAACTGCACTGACTGCTGAATCATCTGAATACATGTCTTGATATCGCAAGTGTTTACAGGCATGGGTGGTAGGACAATGCAAGAGATGAACCCATCAACCACAGAGATTGTCCTATCCCGAATGGGAATTGGTGGTGCTTCTTCCAAGGGTTCAGGTTCCCGATTGTTCATGTTGAGCTGTGATTCTTAATCTTCTCGCTTATCCCTTCTCAACTGTCCGATGGTTCTTTCGATTTATGGGTCAAGCGGAAGGATTTCACAGCTTCTACTTCGTCTCATTTAATCGCTCAATAACCTTATCTAGAACTAAAATGAAAAAATATAATAAAATAAAATATTGAGATAACAAGTAGAGTATTGAGTCATAAAATAATACAGGTTATAATAAGTCCCCGGCAACGACGCCAAAAACTTGATCGCGATTTTCACACGTTATGCAATGGCACGTATCGCTCAAGTAGTATAAAAATTTATCGATCCCACGAGGAGTTATCACCTACGTTACTAATTTTTAAAACTAATAACCTGCGAGTATCTAATTATAATTAAATATAATTTTATTTTGAGTTTGAACTAGGGCTAATGCAAATAAATATAAATTAGAAGTTTGTAGAGATAATCAAAGAGAGAAAGCATCCAGGGTTGTGAATATGCATAATATTATTAGAAGATGAATTGGTTATCCTATATTTGTATAATATATTTGGTTTATTAACCTGAAACACTAAGATATCCATAAGTCTCTTTCGATGGTCGAGTGAAAATATCCAAAGTAAATTAATTAAGGGTATTTACGTTTTACTACTAAAATTATGAACAAATAACAATTGGGTATTATGAATATTAACATATTACATTTTACTACTAAACTTATAAAAATTTAACATTTTACTACTTTTCCATCCAAACCGTTAGTTGACCGTCAGTTGACCTTTAAAAATACTGTTTTATCCTCCAAATAAAATAAAAGTGAAAATTTTAATAACCCTTTAAAAAACATTTTAAATCTTATATATAACACTAAAAGAAATACAATCAACGATCACATTTATAAAAATACTTCAATCTCTAAATTATCCATATAACCCAATAAAATAAAGAATTAATTTACCAAATAATTTAATAATTAAAATTCTCATAATAACCAAAATACTTTAAAGTATAACAATAAAAGAGATATACTCAAAAATCATTATTTCCAATATTCAGCCGTACAATTACCACCGTTGATTATAATATTATAATTTATAATAATGTTGTGTTAAGACTCTTTTATCCTTAGGATGTCAATATGATGTCATGGTCAACTAACGGTCAATTAACGGTTTGGATGGAAAAGTAGTAAAATGTTAAATTTTTATAAGTTAGTAGTAAAATGTAATATGTTAATATTCATAGTACCCATTGTTATTGATCATAACTTTAATAATGAAACGTAAATAACCCATTAATTAACTATATTTCTATGTAACTAAATCACCTCGAATTCATTAAGAACAAGTTCCAGTTATGGCTACACCCGCCCTATAGGTATATTTCTATCATGGAGGAAAATCCCTAAGATGAGATCGTGTACTATTAAATTTAAGGCTAAACCTAAAATTCCTTTGTCAAGTTCATCTAAGCTTACCACATCAATCCTATTGGTGATCCGGCAACATGAAACATTAAGCATAAAATTCAATAAATAAACCAAAACATCACACAGAATATAAGAAAATCAATTTATAAGTTCATAAATGCGGGTTTGATCACAACCCCAGATTAGAGGTTTAATTACTACACATGCTCAGAAACTCTAAATAATTAAATAAAGATAAACAAAAAATTAAGGAAGTAAAGAAAGAAAAAAACTCTATATATCGAGATCGTCAGTCCTTCGTTTCTTCCTGTTGAGTTCCTGTGATGTGCTCCTTTGATGTGTTTTTGGCTTCTCCTTCGAAAATCTCTCTTGGAGGCTGTAATTTTAGGTTATGAAAACTCTCCCCTCTAATTTCGTCACATGCCTCCTTTTATAATATCTCAGTCTTATTAACTTAAATAAATTAAATCATCAATCCTCAATGCTTCATGATTCCTTATATTTTTTGTCATTTAATTTAATTTGTTTTCAAATTAAATTATTTCTTCAATTGCTTTCCTTATAATATGAGAAGTTCCTATTTAAAAGCTTTTATTACCCTCTTTCACGGCTTATTTCCAAAACCTATTTAAATTAACAAAATAAAATAAATTAAGACAAAATAAATAAAATAAATTATAACTAACTTAAAATTAAGTTAAAAGTTAATGAAATAGAGTCCAAATCTTTTGTCTCATCAATTGTGCTCCACTTCGTGCTCCACTAATCAAATTTGGACAATTAATATCTCCCATTAAATGAGAGAACTCTGACTTTAACACTTCCACCAATCAAATTGTTCTCTCATTTAATGAGAGATATTAGTTGTCCAAATTTGATTGGTGGAGCACGAAGTGGTGGGACAAAAGATTTGGACTCAATGAAAGAATAGATAAAATATAAGCTCATCAAATTTCGTCCAGCTCTACTATTTTGAATCATCTATGAATTGTGTTTCTAAATGCTTACCAATCATCTACGTTATGTTTCTATTCAAGTTGTTGTGGATCCGGAGGACCCTCCATCGTTTTCAGACGACGCTCAGCTTCTGAAGCCTGCCATCAAATGGACTAATGTGTGTTAGATTAAAATAAAATTATGAAAAAGATGAGTGTTGCATTAACTAATGAGAAGATGGGAGAAACATGATTAAGATGTTTCGGGTATGTTCAATATAAACTTCTAAATGACATGAGAAAATGAGAACAAATTGATATTATCATATGTTAAGAAAGTCTGGGGATACTTAAATTGACATAGTTATTAAGCTTAAAACATAATGGCATCAAAAGACACGAGTAGTCAATCCTACCTAATGAGAGTTTTGCAAGCGAAACTCAACGTACCTCTTTCTGCCAGTTAGTTTGGAGCATCCGAATCAGAAGAATAGTTGTTTGAAATAGGCAACCGAACAACAATCCTAACCATCAATCCCATTGACACCAAGTTTAAATCCGTAGCCTAGCAAGGCACCAACAGGAAGTCCGAAGACATAATAACACGCGACGCTTATCAATGCAACTAAAAACTGCCAGCCTGCACCTATTGCCATTCCTGCAATGTTACGCTTATCAATGCAACTAAAGATGCAAATCTTACACAGCCTGAGCAAATCCCTGTTCATTGATTACCAAGGAGAACAGCTTGAATGCTGTTGAGGAAGATTGTTGCTGCTAGAAAATACGCAAGCTTTGATGTCTCCCTTATGAGAATTGGTTGGTCTGTGAACATTCTGGGATACTGATTCTCGAATGCCAGAATCAGTACACTGGAATAATATTCCGAATGCTGCAGATGTTATTAAAGACACCATGATTGAGAATTTTGCAGCTTTCGGATGTCCAGCTCCAAGTTCATTAGACACTCGCACACTTCATGATAAACATACACAAAATGGAAGATAAGTTATGCCTTTATGTCCAACAAATTCGATAAATGAGCTTATATCCTAATATCTAATGATCATATGTTAACAAATTATGCACATTCTTCTTTAAAAAGTTATTAATCACTTGAAATTATTCCAATAAGCAGTGACTGACCTTACTGCAGTATGGAAGCCTAAACTAATCATCAAAGTCCATTGTTGCAAGTTCATGCTGCAAATTAAACCGTCAGAAGGCAGGCAATAAGAAAAAGGATTTAATAAGCAGGCTTAATAAACAAAAAACACTCACCAAATGGAAATGGCATCTATCGCAATATCTGGCTTCTTTAACCATCCTACCATAAGAATAACTCCTGTGTAATACCAAAGCTCCAAGCTGTCACCACAAATATGTAGATACATCGTGTCAATACAGTGAGATCTTGTAACAGTTCGCTAAATAGCTACTCAAGGTCATAATTACCATAACATTATAGCAGATGCCAGTGAGAGTTTCACAAAACTGGCCAATGACTTGAAAGCCATCAAAGAAAAGCCAGACCATGCTTCTGGAAAACTTCCAGAAGTGACATAAACTACCAGTCCCAAAACCATAAGCCACAAAGAAATATCCCCAGCAATGGCGGCACCAACAATGCCATAATTGAGCTTTGTCACCAGGATCCAATTTAACAACACGTGAAATACAAATGCTGCCATTGAAATCATAGTCATGACCCAAACTCTGCTTTGAGATTGTAGAAATTTCTGTATTGGGAAGTTTATAGCGTAAGCAAACAATTGAGGAACTATCCATTTGGAATACTTCCCAGCAAGCTCTGCAATCTCCTTGTCTTGCCGTAGAAGCTTTAAAAAGGGCGTTGCAAATAAATAAAGCGGCGTTAAACACAAAGCTGTGATGCCTGTAACAACGAACGATTTTTGCAAATAAATCCCGAGCATGTCCAAACGTCCAGCACCAACAGCCTGACCAGAAAGTGTCTCCAGAGCACTCCCCATCCCCAGCTAATTAATTGGAAAAACAAAAATGTATAATTTCTTCAAACAAAATAGTTGTTTCCAGCAATCAACTGTTCAGATTATATGCTTTCAATGTCACATCTCAGATTACACATTCATATCACAAGAAAATCAGTGACACAAGTTTTACTTTTCAGAAGATTACATATGCATACACATTCATGGATTTCGCAAGAAAATCATTCAATAAAAAGTTTGTCAGTAAATGATTACCACTTATAAGTACTCACCATGATCCCATAAACAAAGCCTTCAATGACATTTTGAACAACAGACACGGCTGCAAATTCTAGATCACCTAAATGACCAACAAAGGCAGCAGTTACAAAGATGATTGAGAATTCAGATCCTGATGATAAAATCACAGGGCCAGCAATTTCCCATATCTTCTTTGATTCCTTCAAGCTTCTTTCACTCAAGTGTCCGTGACTGCCCACATCATCTTTGGCCCCTTTCTTTATCTCCATCTCAAATGCCTCCCCCGCCATTAATGCTGCCGTATCTTCCTCTATTGCTTCCATCAAATTTGAGTACACTTTACACCACTCGATCTCTTTTTCAACCGCTTTTCTTTTAATGAGTTTGAGTTTTTGCAGCTACTCAACTTGTCAAGTGTAGTGAACACACGTACGTTGCATGTGGAACTTACACATTGCTCTTCAATGGATTTGGGATTTTTTCCTTTTTTAAAAAAAAATAAATTATGATATATAGTTATTGAATAATAATTTAAATGTAATTAAATATTAATAATGGAATATTATTAAAACACCTCTAAGAAAAAATTATAAAATATTTAGTATAGATTATTTTTTTAATTTTCCGTGTATATTTATAATAATATATAATTTAGATTTAATTATATAAAAAACTGTTATATAATAGTTACCTATTTTTTATTTTTATTTTGAAAAATAGTAACTACCTAATTTAAATATATATAAAGTAATGATCGAATAAACTACTTGTGTGGTTCTGTTTGAAGTCTCGTATAAATATGAAAGGATAGTGGTTGGTGGAAAATTATCGGGGACAATGATAGATATATACAATATTTACCCATTTCATCAAAATCAATTACCGCTTCCCTCAATACTGAAAATCAATTATTTATTTATTTATTTTATTAATTAAATATTTTTATTTTGGTTAAATTTTTATTTTTTACTCTTTATATATCTATTTTTTTAATTTATTTAATAGATATTACAAATTTCTTATTTATTATTATTTATTTTGTGTTCATTTATTCATTAATTTTTTTATTCTTTTTTAATTTATTTAACACTACTTATATATAATATAATTTATTTAACACAACTTATTTACCTCATTTATTCTCTCTCTCCAATTTTCTTCCCCATTATACATCATTCTCTCTTCCCTTTTTATTTTCTTTTAAAATACTTTTCTTTTTTATTTTTTCCCTTTATTATTTTTAATACTTTTATTTTTATTTTTTCCCCTTAATTATTTTTTCCCTAACCGGCTGAAATGTATTTTTTTCCCCTTAATTTTTTTCTCATCCCAACGTTGTGGTGGGAACATTCATCGTACGAAGCTAAAGAATTGGCCACTCGTTATATGATACGTAATCAATTATAGTACGAAGTATTGGGTATATCACCAAGTGCGTTAGGAGGAGACTTTGAGGCACATAAATTAGAATTTGTGTTTTTATATTTTAAGTGTAACTTGTAGTATTATTACTTGTACTATTCTTTAAAAAAAGATTTTTCTAATATACAAGATAATATTTTTATTATACATAAATAGTGTTAAATAAATTAAAAAGAATACAAAAATTAAATGAATAACTGAACACAAAATAAATAACAATAAATATGAAATTTATAATATTTATTAAACAAATCAAAAATAATAGATATATAAAGAGAAAAAAATAATATAAATTTGTAGCTTGCTAAAAATTCAAATTGAACAATGGTAACGGAAACCCAATCAGCTTATAACAAGCAGTAAATTCAAGTCCGTATTAATTGAGTTAGGTTGACATTAATTTGTAAAAGTTGGTTTTTTCTTTTCTAGAATGATTATAATACAGACTTTCCTGTTGCAAAATCTTATTTATTTCCCTTCACATTTTCATTCCTAATCTTTAATTGTAATTAATGTTAGCTTGGGTGTTAGGTTGGGGTGGGTAAATTTCTCATACCTATCAGAATTCTTCCTGAATCCGTCTCGAAATTTTTGAGACAAAACAAATACGAGATTATTTGTTAGGCAGGATGTGTTGTTAATCACATTTTAAACATGAATATTATAAAAAAAAATTCATGTGTAATTTATAAACAATATGTGGGACAATAATTATGCATTAAATTAACAAAATTAAGAATTAAAAAAACCTGAGAATCTGTAAATTATTGAAGAACAAGACCAAGTCGAGTGTTCACTGTTTCTTTAAGAACTTATTAGTCTCGCCTTATTGTACTATGGATCTCTTGTGCATAATATTCTCATATGATACTTGGTTACTTCTTAATTAATGATCAAGAACAAGAAGTAGGAAATGGTAGAACTATCTTCAACTCTAGACTTAAACTCTCTTAGTGTGCATAAGATTAGTGAAAGAAGAATAAATAGAATTGAAAAATTGAATGCATATACTTGGAAAATTGTCATTGAAAAGATATCTTTAAGTTTAGGATGCAATCCTTAAAAGATCATAACTCTTCAATGTACCCTTCCAACTCAAACTTCATATCATTTCCCTCTAAATGATATATGTTGACGGCGGATTTTGGTCTCAGGGTAATATGGGCATATTACTCCCGAGGTAATCCTCCCTCAATAGTGAATTTGTTTGGTTACGGGGGAACCAAAAGCAAACTTAGCAAAAGACAGAAAATGCGCCAATCGACAAGGAGATTTAACGTGGTTCGGTGGATTTTGATCCCACCTACGTCCACGGGCACAAAAAGGGTGATACTTTTATTGCTGAGATATGCTTCTCCGATATCTCTTGGTTTTACAAGTGTGATTACAATGATCTTGATGATCTTGATTCGATGTTTTTGGATGCTCCCCCCCTTTATGCATACTCTACCCTCCTATTTATAATGGTGAAGAAATCAGATTCCTTCTTGTACAAGAATTCCCATTCTAAGATGATTTTCCTTTCCTACAAGGTTTCCTAGTTGAAACAATTCCCTTTTCCCATAAGGATTCCTAATCAAAACTATCTTTACTCTCTTTATCCTATTAGGATATTGACTTATCAATTTTACCCCATGGAAGTAGGATAATTAAATATTTTATCCTGTAGGAATAAGATTTCTTATCTTCTGGAGCACGTCTCGCCGGATGGCCGGTCTTCCTGAGGTCGGTCATCATGATCCTTCGAGCTAAGAATGCTTATGCCGATCTGATTAATGCCCGGTCGCTGATCCAAAGTGGTCGGTTACTGATTAAAGTGCTCGGTCTCTTACTGTTTATAATACTCGTGTGACCGGGTCGGCATTTAATGACTTTGATCAAGAAGAGAATTACTCTTTTGTCCCTACCGTGCTGCTTTAAATTATATAGTGCCTAAAAACACCATCAACACCTATCCCCTAGTTCTCGGTAACAACGAGTTTGCGAGTTGATGCCGGGAACTATAAAAAAGATGGTGTGCCGATGAATTCGTCGGTGGTCACTCCAGGAACCGCAGAGAAAATTGCCTTGGCCGCAAATCTGGTCCTTCCTGCCACCTTCATGTGCTTAGTCAACGAGGATCCCGATATCTACCAGTGGAGAAAATGCTTTGCCTTTATGCTGATGACGATCGACCCGGTGGGACGTAGCCCGCCCCGAGCTGAGAATAACATTTGGCTCCGGGGGAATGTCACATCCCCAGTCCAAAGAAGCTGACTCGGTGGGACGTCACCCGACCCCGAGCTGAAAGAAAGACTTGGCTTTAGGGAATGTTACATCCCCAGTCCAAAGAAGTTGACTCGGTGGGACGTCACCCGACCCCGAGCTGAAAGAAAGACTTGGCTCTGGGGGAATGTTACATCCCCAGTCCAAAGAAACTGACTCGGTGGGACGTGGACCCGACCCCGAGCTGAAACAAACACTTGGCTCTGGGGGAATGTTACATCCCCAGTCCAAAGAAGCAGACTCGGTGGGACGTAACCCGACTCCGAGCTGAAACAAACACTTGGCTCTGGGGGAATGTTACATCCCCAGTCCAAAGAAGCTGACTCGGTGGGACGTAACCCGACCCCGAGCTGAAACAAACACTTGGCTCTGGGGGAATGTTACATCCCCAGTCCAAAGAAGCTGACTCGGTGGGACGTAACCCGACCCCGAGCTGAAACAAACACTTGGCTCTGGGGGAATGTTACATCCCCAGTCCAAAGAAGCTGATTCGGTGGGACGTAACCCGACCCCGAGATGAAACAAACACTTGGCTCTGGGGGAATGTTACATCCCCAGTCCAAAGAAGCTGACTCGGTAGGACGTAACCCGACCCCGAGCCGAAAACATCGACCTCGGCGATACAAGAGCAGACCCGAGCCGATTAACCGAGAGGCCTCGGCGGAACGAATCCAGCCCGAGCTGATTAACCAAGAGGCCTCGGCGGAACGAATCCAGCCCCGAGCCGATCAACCAAGTGGCCTCGGCGGAACGAATCCAGCCCCGAGCCGAATACTCCTTAGGACTTATTCAGAAGGGAAGTGAATCAACCTTTGAAGCCCTACCGAATCTGGCATGGGCGTCCCCTTGCCAGATCAGTGAAAAATAAAAAACAAATTTATGACCAAAAAAAATCAAAAGGTGGGGGCGACTTAGCACTTGTCCCAAAGCAAAACGTTAAAATGTAAATAACAGCACGGATGTCTCAGAACAGCGTCCCGTCTGAGGCCTCCAAAACACAATTCTGAATCTTTCAATTCAGCGTCCTGGCGAACCAGGATTTGGATCAGGTGAGCGTTTTGAATGGTAAGGGCACCTCCTCTGTACGTCAGGTCACTATGGAGCCTGCGTTTTGCACGAGGGCTCCTCCTTACCGCGCTGGAGCAGGCGCACGCTACGGGGGCATAACGCCTCCCCGTGCTGCGCCTCTCTCGGATCCAAATGATGAATGGATCAAAGAGTGTCCGGGATACTAAGGGCATATTCCTCTTTAGGTCCGGTGTCACTGGAGCAAGCAATCGTCACGGGGGCATCGTCTCTCCCCGTGCTATGCTTTCCCACGGATCCATTACATCGAGTGGCCTCGGCGGAACGAAATCCAGCCCCGAGCCGAATAACCGAGTGGCCTCGGCGGAATGAAATCCAGCCCCGAGCCGAATAATCGAGTGGCCTCGGCGGAACGAAATCCAGCCCCGAGCCGAATAATCAAGTGGCCTCGGCGGAACGAAATCCAGCCCCGAGCCGAATAACCGAGTGGCCTCGGCGGAACGATATCCAGACCCGAGCCGAATAATCAATTGGCCTCGGCGGAACGAAATCCAGCCCCGAGCCGAATAATCAAATGGCCTCGGCGGAACGCAATCCAGCCCCGAGCCGAATAATCAAGCGGCCTCGGCGGAATGAAATCCAGCCCCGATCCGAATAATCAAATGGCCTCGGCGGAACGCAATCCAGCCCTGAACCGAATAATCAAGTGGCCTCAGCGGAACGAAATCCAGCCCCGAGCCGGAATAAGCATCGGCCTCGGCGGTACGAGAGCAGACCCGAGCCGGAAATAAGCATCGGCCTCGGCGGTACAAGAGCAGACCCGAGCCGGAAATAGACATCGGCCTCGGCGGTACAAGAGCAGACCCGAGCCGGAAATAGACATCGGCCTCGGCGGTACAAGAGCAGACCCGAGCCGGAAATAAACATCGGCCTCGGCGGTACAAGAGCAGACCCGAGCCGGAAATAAATATCAAAACCATTGTGCGGGCCATAACAAACAAGCATAATCAAATGTCAGCTTAAGACAGAAGATGTTTTACTTACATTTTTAGAATTCGTTGCCCTTTTTCCGGTTGTTGATGGTGTTTTTAGGCACTATATAATTTAAAGCAGCACGGTAGGGACAAAAGGGTAATTCCCTTCTTGATCAAAGTCATTAAATGCCGACCCGGTCACATGAGTATTATAAACAGTAAGAGACCGAGCACTTTAATCAGTAACTGACCACTTTGGATCAGCGACCGGGCATTAATCAGATCGGCAGAAGCATTCTTAGCTCGAAGGATCATGATGACTGACCTCATGAAGACCGGCCATCCGGCGAGACGTGCTCCAGAAGATAAGAAATCTTATTCCTACAGGATAAAATATTTAATTATCCTACTTCCATGGGGTAAAATTGATAAGTCAATATCCTAATAGGATAAAGAGAGTAAAGATAGTTTTGATTAGGAATCCTTATGGGAAAAGGGAATTGTTTCAACTAGGAAACCTTGTAGGAAAGGAAAATCATCTTAGACTGGGAATTCTTGTACAAGTAGGAATCTGATTTCTTCACCATTATAAATAGGAGGGTAGAGTATGCATAAAGGGGGGGAGCATCCAAAAACATCGGAATCAAGATCATCAAGATCATTGTAATCACACTTGTAAACCCAAGAGATATCGGAGAAGCATATCTCAGCAATAAAAGTATCACCCTTTTTGTGCCCGTGGACGTAGGTGGGATCAAAATCCACCGAATCACGTTAAATCTCCTTGTCGATTGGCGCATTTTCTGTCTTTTGCTAAGTTTGCTTTTGGTTCCCCCGTAACCAAACAAATTCACTATTGAGGGAGGATTACCTCGGGAGTAATATGCCCACATTACCCTGAGACCAAAATCCGCCGTCAACAATATATATATTCATTTTGTGTATTTCCTAAAGGTCACATATTAAGGATCCATCTGATCAGAAAACACCTTATAAATACACTTTATATTTAGGAAATTTCCTACAATCCCCCACAATTTTCTAAATATAAATGTAGACACTTAAGATAGTTTTTTTGAAATAAAACTGCATCGGGATATGTAGCTTTCACCTTGAACTTTTCCTAGTAAATAACTATCATATTTACTTAGCAAACCAGAGACTTATAGTCTTGAACTGCTCTGCCGTTGGTGTAAACCAAGACAATAACCATCACATAACTTCACTTCAACTATTTCATGTTCTACAATTGTATTCAATTCGGCCATGAACATCTGTCATTGCTTCATCAAGTACTTTAAGGAATTCGGCCTTTAAATTCTTATGGAAGCGGCCACACTTCTTACTTGAAATTGTGATCTATTATAAAAGGTAATATGTCTTTACATATACCTGGCATGGTTCCGGTTCGGAACTGAAATCGAACCGGTAGGAATCGAGCGGTTCCGATTTCAACTGGTTCTGATCCCGAAATAAGAACTGAAATCAGTTTTGTTCATTTTCGTTAAGGTTTGATCATAGCTGAACAAAACTGAACCAGACGGTTCCAACGGTACGAACTAGAATCGTTGGAACCATCCAGTTCCAAAGGTTCTACGGTTCCAACCGGAACCGTACGATTTTGGTTGGGACCGTTAAGCTAGGAGCAAAGAGCAACAGCTCCATTCTGCCTTTAAATTTATTTATTTATTTGTAAATTTTATTTACTAAATTACCCTTAATAATATTAATAAAACGACTAACTATATGGACAATTTATGTATCACAAAAATAATCTTAAAATGTGCAAATATGGATCATTCTTCATTTTTTAAACACATCATTTCTCAATTCTCTCAATTTCTCTAATTCCCTCATTCTCAATTCTCTTATCTTCAATTTCTCATATTGATTTAATTTTACAATTCTTCAATATTAATAAAAAATGACAAGCTCATTTGAGAATATTATGTCTCATGTGTCAATCCAAGAGAGCGGCCAAATTATCGATACACGAAGAAGAGAAGTTAAGTCTCGATCTTCCAATATTTTCAAAATTCATTTTCATTTAGTCGAGACTGAAAATGAAGGTCCAATAGCAATATGCAACTATGTGGTGTATCTTACAAATTTAATGGCAGCTATGACAATATGAATAAGCACTTGGATAGACATCTTGCCGCTGAAATTGGACTTGATATAACACAAACACAAATAGGCAGATACATTTCATCTATTAGATGTACGAGTTCTTTAGATTTATTTAAATATTCTGATGCTAAAAATAGATAATAATTTGCTAAATTTACTTGTATGACATATCTATCTTAAGTTTGGTGAAAAAAATTACTTTTACTAATTATGTTCGAAATACTTTAAATCATGATGCTTGCAAAATGTCTAGAAATACAACAAAACGATAAATTTTTAAATTATACAAATGTGGTAATATTATTCTAGATATTAAATGTCATTTTTCTATTTGCTCTTATATTTAGATTGACCATTAACAAATACACTTATGTTGGACAGTAATGACCCATAGCGTCACTATTTGTACAGATCATGGTGTTGTTGTACAAATTAACTATGTGACAAAGGAGATTGCGCTCTTATCATTTGTGATTAGATCACCAAGATATATAATGATATGAGGTCCTTATGATTTGTTCCTGGATTGAGAATGATATGAGACAGTATCAATCCACGAAGGATAAATCATTAAATATCCCTAGTCAGGGTATTATCGAGATTGGACATCGATAAATACGTAAAAGACTAGTATTACACTTGTGCGCGTTTGTGAGGGCACAACGGCATAGTTCTCATATATTTGGGTATAAGATACTCATGCAAGTGTAATAGGAGGTTGTGTTTCACCGATGATACGGGAAACAGCTTCGCTCTGGATAGACCCCTCGGAATTCCATTGGTAGTATGACTACGTGTCTATGGAAGTCCGAAATCAGGGTAGGTGTATTTGGTCTTAACCTGAGACTTGCACCGCTAATACTTGCGACAATCAATATACTTTGGTTGAGGTCGTCCAGGGCTTTAACCAGTTTCTGTGTACGCCTCTTCTGGGTATATCGAAAATCGTAATGTTTTGGGTGTGATGTCAAGATGGAAGTATCTTTCCAGTCATAGTGGAGATGATGATCGCGCAGGGATACAGAACTGGTTCTCTATAAAGGTTGCAACCATCGGGATAATATGACTTGGTCATGATTATCCGATTATAAATAGACTAGTTGCTTGTCATCCGATATATGCTTTGTACGGGGCAGACACTGTACCAGCCCCAGGCCTTGTATGTGATCATCCGATACTGGATCGAAATACGCAATACCACGTATACTACGTCTGATACAGATCTAATATTCCTGTAAGAATATTTCTGGAGAATTGGGTAGGCATAGCGCTTTGCTAGAGGCCAACCTTGTCTTGTAAATCGGTAAAACGTAGTA
>SKCR01049740.1:0-55290 GCA_019454045.1 Zanthoxylum bungeanum
TGAAGGTTGAAGACGCTGACCTGTTTGCCACGTCAGCACACGTCAGTGCACAGTCAGTAGCCACGTCAGCGCACAGTCAGTGCCACATCATCGTATAGTTAGCACCACATTAGCGACCAGTTAGCAGCCACGTCAACACCACGTCAGCAATTGGTACAGTTAGCTGCCATGTCAGCATACCTGGTAAATTTCATTGAGCCATCTGAACCTCTGAAATTTATATTTTAGCCCCAGAAATTTTAGATAATTATAAATCGTCCCCAGTGTCGGATTTGGACCAACGAAGTGCTTAATCCACCATTTTTGACCGTTCTGGACGCAACAATGACCTTTGATTTGTGAAAATCAGCCCCGATTTTGTCCTATTTATATTTTAAACTTTAAAATTTAAAATAAAAATTGAAGATTCCTCTTCTGGTGTGATGATCAAGCTGACAACAACCAATTACTCCCTCTGGAGATCTCGGATGATAGATTGTTTGCACTGTAAAGATATGTTCAATATTATCGAGATGAATGGAGTGAGACTAGAATCCATTAAAGAGTATGACTAGAATAAACTCAACAACGGAACTCTGGTTCAGATTAGGCAGTGGATCGGCCACAATGTCTTCCACCACGTAGCACATGATACATATGCTTACGAAATATGGATAAAATTGAAAGGCATATTCCAGGCTAAGATAACTCGAAATAAAGCCATGTTATTGATACGGTTGATGAATTTGAAGCTACAGAGTGGAACTTCCATTGCAGAATACACCAATGAGTTCCAGAGCTTGGTGAATCAGCTGTCTGTAGTAGACATGCAGCTGGGAGATGAAGTACAAGCCCTCCTACTACTTATTTTTCTTTATGATAGCTGGGAGACATTGGTGGTTACTCTCAGTAATTCGGCTCCAAGTGGAAAACTTACCGTGTGATGAGCGGAAAATATATCAATATTTAACGCCCCTTTTACCAAATATTTTGTTTAGTTTCGCGGGTCTGATAAATGTTTTGATGTGTTTTGTTTATTTTACAGATAAAATAAAATTGGGATTTAATGGAATTATTTAGGACGAAATGTGGGTCAAATAAGGGCAAAAACTGGACTTGAAATTTTGATTTTGGAGATTGGAAACTTGAAATGGTGTTCTAACGAAGTACAATTTCGGAAATTCTAACTTTGCGCAATTGTCGTATTTGGGCCATAAATTTTTACTCCGATATCAGATTGAGGTGATTCTAGTTAAAAATTAAAGAAGACTCAAAGATATACAACTTTGAAGTTCATAATAATTCGAATTCTGAAGTTTCCATGACCGAAATTTATAAAACATCCGGAAGTGTGTTATGTGTAATTATTAAAGTCATTTTCAAAATAAAAAAATAAAAAAATAAAAATTGTCAAACTACCACCAAACATGTTTGCATGTTTGGTGGAGGATATGGTGCCATGTTTGGTGCCATGTTTGATGCCATGTTTGGTGGAGAAATTAGTGGAAGCCTTTAGATTTGCCTATAAATACCAAGCTAAACTTTGTAAATTTCTCATGCTTTCTTTGGAGGAATTTCTCCATGAAAACCTAAAGGAAAGTGTCTTGTGTATTTATTAAGTTTTCTTGTATTTTCTTTTTACTTAATTAATAAAATTTTGTGTGTTTTCATTTACAGCATGAGCATGTAATCTCATTCTGATGGGGTGAAAATGTGAGACTTTTAATATAATAAATTAGATTAATCTCCCTTATTTTAATTAAAATTTGGATTAATTAGTTACCGCCTATATGGTCGGTTTAGGTGAAAACCTTATTTACCGCCAATATGGTCGGTTTTACATTTCAGACGTAGTTTCTGCCTATATGGTCGGTTTAGGTAATAACCTTGTTACCGCCTATATGGTCGGTTGGATTTAATTGAGACAAATGGAATTACCGCCTTTATGGTCTGGTTAAATATAATTAATTAATCGGTAAACATTGACAATAAGAGAGATTTTTAATTTTGAAATATTAAAAGTGGATCCTCTAACCCCCAACATTTTCTTTATTGTTTTATTTACATTTTTAATTTCCAGCTTTTACTTTATGTCTTTTATTTTATTTAAGCTTTTACTAGCCTTAAATATGTGTTGTAACTAAGCCCGTTATCTGGAGTTGTGATGATTTCCAATATCACTGGTTTATAAGGGGTTATTTTACGGTTAGGGTAATATAAATGTTTATTTATTGTGTCTTATTCTTAATGCTTCTTGTTAACTGGCCATTAATAAGATTGATCTGGTAAACTTAAAATAAACTTGGAAAATAAATTTTAGGTTTAAACCTTAGACTCAATAACCCACGATCTTCCTTGAGGATAGATAACCCTTTAATAGATTTCCTTACGGGATAGGAATATACCTGTCGGGCGGGGGCAACCATAATTGGAACTTAATCTTAATGAATTCAGGTAACTTGGTTGACATAAGAATATGATTAATTGGGTTATACTGGATATTTGTATCTAACCATCGGAAGAGGCTTTTACATATTTTCATGTTCTAGGTTAATAAACCATTATATTGCACAAACGTAAGATAACCACTTCATTTTTTAAAGATATTGGAAGGATTCACAACCCTGAATGGTTTCATAATATTGAATTTTCATCAATTTAATTTTGTGCAATTTTATCTACTTGTTTTAAGTTTAAAGTCACCATCCAATCAAACAACCAATTCATTAGATACTTGTAATAATTCGGCTTCATAAATTAATAACTTAGGTATTAAGTCCTCTTGAGATCGATACTTTTTATACTACTTGAACGATACGTGCGCTTGCGTTATAAGCGTGTGATTACACCGGTCAATTTTTGACGCCGTTGCCGGGGAATTATTTACCTTTCACTATTAGTTTTGGGGTTAAATACATTACTTGTGTCTAATTTATTTTTACTTATTATTTCTGTTTTCTTGTGTTTCAGGTTCTCAGACACTACATGAGACGAACCAAATGCTTTGAAATTTGACCGCTTGACCCGGAGATTGAAAGAACCATCAGACAGTTGAGAAGGGAAAGACGAGAAGGCCAATAAGCACTTCAACATGGAACCTGAACCTTTAGAGGTTGCACCACCCATTCCCATTCGAGACAGAACCATTCCGGTGGTTGACGGCTTCATTTCCTGTATTGTACTTCCTCCCTTACCAGCAAATGCGTGTGACATCAAAACATGCATCCAGATGATACAACGATCAGTTCAGTTTGGGGGAAAGCAACTGAAGATCCTAATGCCCACATCAGCAACTTCCTGGAAGTTTGCGGCACTTTCAATTATAACCGAGCGGCTGAAGAAGCAATGAGACTGCGTGTTTTTCCATATTCCTTGAAAGACAGAGCTAAAGCTTGGCTACATTTGATACTAGCAGGTTCCATCACAACTTGGAACACTCTAGCCACCAAATTCCTTGCAAAGTACTTTCCACCAACCAGAACTGCAAAACTGAGGAATGACATCACATCCTTTGTGCAACAAGATTCAGAATCTCTTGTGAAGCTTGGGAAATGTACAAGGATTTGCTCAGAAAATGTCATCACCATGAGATTTCAAAGTGGCTGCAAGTCCAAACTTTCTACAATGGACTTTCTGAACTTATGAGAACTACAATTGATGCTGCTGCTGGAGGAGCTTTAATGGCAAAAGGAGAAGATCAGGCTTGGGACCTAATTGAAGAAATGGCTAACAACAATTCCTTGTGGCCAACAGAAAGGAGCATGATTCACAGAATCGCAGGAATTTATGAAGTTGGAGCCAACACAATAGTGAATGCCAAGCTAGATCAGATATGTAAATTCATGGAAACTCTTAGCATGTAAGGCAATATTGGATCTACAAGTTCACCATATGGAGGAGTACTAGAGCCAAACCAACATGAAGAGATGATGAATTATGTCAACAATTTCAATAGACGTGGGAACAATCCATATTCCAACACCTACAAACCAGGGTGGAGGAATCATCCCAATTTCGCATGGAGCAACAATTCGGGGCAAAAGAACTATCCACCACCTAGATTCCAACAATAGAACAAAGGCCAGGAGCAGGCGAATGAACTAGGAATAGCGAAAATGCTAGCTCAGTTAAAAAAATATGATGCTATGTTTAAGAGCCATCAGCATCTATAAAAGCACTGGAAAATCAAATTGGACAACTGGCCAATGCTCAGAGTTACAGACCACTAGGTAACCATCCTAGCAACACAGAACCAAATCCAAGGAACATAGGGAATGAGCAATGTCAAGCCATTACTTTGAAAAGCGGTACTGAAATCAACAAAGATGTTGGAATCAAGGCATCCATTGAAGAAGTTAAAAAAGAAGCAGTTCCACAGATGGAGGAAAAGAAGCAAATGAAAAAGATCAAGAAAAATTCACTCCACCTCCACCTCCACTTTTTCCACGGCGTCTTCAAAAAAATAAACTGGACAAGCAGTTTGCTTTATTTCTGGAGGTCTTCAAAAAGCTGCATATCATATTCCATTTGCAGAAGCATTGGAACAAATGCCCAGCTATGTCAAATTCATGAAAGAAATTTTGTCACGAAAGCGGAGATTGGGAGATTACGTGACAGTAGCATTGACAGAAGAATACAGCGCCATCATTCAGAGGAAACTCCCCCCAAAGTTGAAAGATCCTGGCAGTTTTACTATCCCATGCACCATTGGAGAACATTATATCGGTAAGGATTTATGTGATTTAGGTGCAAGTGTTAATTTGATGCATTTTTCTATTTACATGAAATTGTAAATCGAAGAAGCATTGCCCACCTCAGTCTCTCATTCCTTCCCGAGATGTGCTGGTCAAAGTCGACAAACTCATTCTCCCAGCAGATTTCATTATCCTTGACATGAAGGAAGACAAAGATGTACCTATCATCCTTGGGAGACCATTCTTGGCTACCGGTCGAACTGTTATTGATGTACAAAAAGGAGAACTAACCATGAAAGTGCATGACCAAAAAGTTACCTAAGCCATGAAATTCCCGAGTGATGAAAATGAGGAGGAATGTTTCAGAATTGACATTGTTGATAGTATCACCCAGGATAATGATGCAATGCCACCTCCCACGGATAAACTTGAAGCTTGCATCACCAATATGATTGACAGCGAGCTAGATGCTGAAATTCTAGAATGTATCGACTATCTTGACAGACCATTTCGCTTCAAATCGACACCACAGTTGGAAAGTTTGGAATTACCAAAGAAAGAGCGAATCAAGCCCTCGATTGAAGAACCACCGTAGCTGGAGTTAAGCCATCTCAGGTATGCATTCTTAAGAAATGCTTCTGATTTACCTGTGATTATTTCTTCATCGGTAACATTGGAACATGAAGAAAAATTACTGAGAGTGTTACGAGAACACAAAAAAGCCATTGGCTGTACTATAGCAGACATTCGAGGTATTAGTTCATCATTTTGCATGCACAAGATTCTGATGAACGACGAGTACAAACCTACAGTGGAGCATCAATAGAGACTAAATCCAATCATGAAGGAGGTCGTGAAGAAAGAAATTATCAAATGGTTGGATGCTAGCATCATCTACCCCATCTCTGACAGCACTTGGGTGAGTCCTATGCAATGTGTGCTAAAAAAGGAGGAATTACTATAGTCACAAATGAAAAGAACGAGTTGATTCCAACAAGAACAGTGACTGGATGAAGAATATGCATGGACTACAGGAAGCTGAACAAAGCAACAATGAAAGATCATTTCCCGCTGCTATTTATTGACCAGATGCTAGACAGATTGGCGGGACATGAGTTTTATTATTTTCTCAACGGATACTCGGGTTACAATCAGATTGCCATTGCCCCAAAAGATCAGGAGAAAACCACTTTTACATGTCTGTATGATACTTTTGCTTTCCATAGAATGCCATTTGGATTATGTAATGCTCCTGCCACATTTCAACGTTGCATGATGGCCATCTTCTCAGACATGCTGGAAAAAAGTATGGAGGTCTTCATCGATGATTTCTCTATGTTTGGAGACTCGTTCGACCGCTGTTTGCAAAATCTGGAAAATGTGTTACAAAGGTGCGAAGATACCAACCTGGTACTCAACTGGGAGAAATGCCACTTTATGGTGCATGAAGACATTGTGTTGGGACATCGGATCTCACAAAAGGGAATCGAGGTAGATAAAGAAAAAATCGAAACAATTGAAAAACTACCTCCACCAACAACCGTCAAAGGGATCCGAGTTTTCTCGGACATGCAGGCTTTTGCAGGAGATTTATCAAAGACTTCTCCAAGATTGCTAAACCTCTGTGCGATCTTTTAGAGAAAGATGTGCCTTTCAACTTCACCAAAGAATGCCACAAAGCTTTTGAAATCTTGAAACAGAAGCTGGTCTCTGCCTCTATCATAGTAGCACCGGACTGGACCCTTCCATTCGAGGTGATATGTGATGCTAGTGACTTTACTGTAGGAGCAGTTTTGGGACAACGAAAAGCAAAAATTTTCCATACGATTTACTACTCCAACAGAACTCTGAATGAAGTTCAACTCAACTACACAACCACTAAAAAAGGAGTTGCTCACAATTGTGTTCGTTTTTGATAAATTCCGCTCCTATCTTCTGGGTCCCAAAGTAGTGGTCTACATAGATCATTCAACAATAAAATACCTGATCGCAAAGAAAGATGCAAAACCTAGATTGATCCGTTGGGTGCTTCTACTGTAAGAATTAGACGTGGAGATCAGAGACAGGAAATGGAAAGAAAATCAAGTGGCAGATCACTTATCGAGGCTCGAGAATGGATAAACAACTGGCAATGAACTGACAATCAAAGAAACTTTTCCATATGAACAGTTGTTTGCCATGAAACAACAATATGTCCCTTTGTATGCTAACTATGTCAATTACATAGTATCAGGAAAATGGCTGTTGGAATGAACTCATCAGCAAAGGAAGAAATTCTTCAAAGAAGTCAAACATTATGTCTGGGATGAGTCGTACCTGTTCAAACGCTGTGCTGATCAATTACTGAGACGTTGTGTTCCACAGGAGGAGGTCAATAGTGTCATGCAACATTGTCATTCATCACCTTACGACAGACACTTCAGCGGAACAAAACTGCAGCCAAAGTCATTTAATCAGGTTTGTTCTGGCCCACTCTTTTTAAAGATGCTTATCTATTTGCTCTTCAACGTGACAGGTGCCAGAGAACGAGAAATATTTCAAGGAGAAATGAAGGACCTCTGTAAAATATTCTGGAAGTGGATATATTTGATGTATGGGGGATTGATTTTATGGGACCATTTGTTCCATCATTCGAAAAACTATACATACTAGTTGCAGTTGACTACATCTCCAAATGGGTTAAAGAAATTGCACTTCCATCAAATGATTCAAAAGTGGTGATAAAATTCCTTAAAAAGAATATTTTTCACTCGCTTCGGAACACCTCGGGCAATTATCAGTGATGGTGGCACACATTTTTGCAACAGATATTTCGATGCACTCCTATCAAAATATGGAGTTACTCATAAAGTTTCCACTGCCTACCATTCGCAGTCAAATGGACAGGTTGAAGTTTCAAATAGGGAGATCAAAAGAATCTTGGAGAGAACTGTTGGATCAACAAGGAAGGACTGGTCTGAAAAATTGGATGACGCATTATGGGCCTACCAGACAGCTTACATGACACCCATTGGTATTTCCCCATATTGAATGATGTTTGGGAAAGCGTGCTATCTGCCAGTGGAACTTTAACACAAAGCGTACTGGGCACTGAAGAAGTTAAATCTTGATCCACAAGCATAAGGAGAGAAACGACTCCACCAACTTAACGAATTAGAGGAATTTCGCCTACAGGCTTATGAGAATGCCAGACTGTATAAAGAAAAAACCAAGAAATGGCATGATAAAAAAATAGTGCGCAGACAACTGGAGCCAGGATAACAGATGTTGTTATATGATTCACGGTTGAAACTTTTCCCGGGAAAGCTGAAATCAAAGTGGTCATGTCCATTTGTGATTACTCAGGTGTTACCCTACGGAGTTGTTGAGATATACAACCCCAAGTCCAACAACACATTTCAAAGTTAACAGCCAGCGTGTCAAACACTATTGGGGAGAATCATTTGAGCGATAAAAGAAAGTGTCACACTTTCAGATCCAGCCTAACATTCGGGTAGTCATGTCTAGCTGACGATGTTAAACTTAGCGCTAGCAGGGAGGCAACTCATGCAATTTGTGTATATATTCAGATTTGGTGTGTTTTATTTTTGTGTGTTTAATTTGTGTAGGTAAAGTCACATTTCAGGATGGAAGAAGTTCTCGTAAATCTTCACAAGCAATTTCCTTCTCTCCCTCAAAACTTCCTGATGAAAGTCTACAAAGCTCGCTTGGAACGAATGAGACTACTGATGATCAAAGGTACTCCTAAGTTGGATTATTGAAGCATGGGTCCGATTGGCAGGTGAATCATCTGACTCTTTTATTTCATATCTGTCTGGTTTAGGAAGAAGCACTTTTGCTAAAAAGAGAAGAGCTAAAAAATGGGTGTTTGCTATAAATATGTACGCATGACATGTAATACTCGTTGTTGTTATTTAAGAATGATGTCTGATAACCGTGAAGATAAAATTAAATTCATTAGGGATGGCTTGAGTAAGGAGTTTTTGGATGACATATCTAAGACTCTTGAGACGCATTCCAGTGGATATGTGCATCATATAATTTACATGTTATATACACAATTCTGAAAAGAAAGATAACAATTAAGTCTCGGGAATCTGACTCTAAAAGACCATGTTTGCCAATTTATAAGAAAATTGGATGGGAAGCTTGTCCCTGACGCATAGACGTCATTCAAGCTATTACTTCATGTAAATATTATTTTCTTTGTCTTTAACTAATTTGTTTTGTTATTTTCTCCGACATGATCCAGACTTTTTGACTTTCACGATATATTTTACTGTTTAGCTAATAATTGTCATTTGGCAGGTACTAGTACTGTTATTACTCACCTTTTTTTTCAGGTGCTATAAATTCAACTCATCATTGCACTTTTGAAGACATCTAGATTTGAGAAAGAAATCCATTTAAAAAATGGAAGCAACTTTGTAAATATCTGTGTGTTTTGCGGTACTAGTGCTGGTTCTAAACCAGAATTCGTTGTAGCAGCACGGGAATTGGGTCGAGTCATAGCTGAAAGGAATATGCATTTAGTATATGGCGGTGGCAATATTGGACTAATGGGGATCGTTTCAAGGGCTGTATAGGAAGGAGGAAGTCAAGTTTTGGGAATCATCCCAAAATCTTTGGCATATGTGAATCTCATAGGACCATCAAACGGAGAGGAATTAATCGTGTCAGGTATGTCTGAACGACTGGTTGAAATGATTTATCGTGCTGATGTTTTTATTGCTTTGCCAGGTGGCTTGGGTACGATGGAGGAAATTTTTACAGTGTTATCTTGGGCGAACGTGAACATACACCAGAAATCGATTGGAATGTTTAACGCTGATGGATTTTATGACTTTCTTTGTGTGTTTCTTGATGATGCCCGAAGAAATGAGTTCGTGTCAAAACCTATAAAAGATCTCATCTTCACTGCCAGAACTGCCCATGATTTAATTGACCAACTTTTAGCCTTTGAACCATAAATTAACCCTATCCTTTCCAAGATTAACTGGTCTGATAATGATCATGGTAAGAATCATCGGATAAATCTGGATCTTATAACCTTTAATTTTCTTTTTAAAGATGAAGAATTTCAGCTAACCAAGTACAGTTTTCTAAACTCTTCTTCTACTTTTTAAGATATTGGGGACAATATCTCATTTAGGTTTGGAGGAGGGGAATAATTGACTAGTATATTGTTTTTATTATTTTAATTTGATTTTTAGTCAAAATTTTTCAAAAAATTCAAAAAAAAATTATTATTTTTTTTATAAAAATAAGAAAATAATATTTTGTTTTTTTTTTGTTTTTAATTTGATTAATCAGGTGAAATTGGTGTGAGATAGCTGTGTAAGGAATTTCCACTCCTGAGACGTATCTCAATATTTTTCGTAATAAGTTAATTTTTGTTTATTTCCTTTTGAATTATTAAATTTGTGAATTCTCCATACTACTGACTAAATTGGATCTTCATATGCTCAGTTGACAGATATTATCAACATTCATGGTAACATACAGCCATGAGATGTATTTGAAAAGTTTGTAATATTCAGTGCTCTAGTTTAATTGGAGGAAACATCTAAAAAGCAATGGAATAAAAAAAAGAAAAAAAAGAAAAAAAAGTGTGTATAAAAAAAACATATGAGATCCGAGTCATTAAGTTCGTAGGGGTATTTTAACACCTAGTGCCCTAAAGCCAACTGGTTTGGGAGTCACTGGCCCAAAGCTCGCTACATGGATCAAAGATGTTATAAAAATAAAAAGAAACATCTGAAATCTGAGTAATTAAGTCCGTATGAGTGTCTTAACACCTAGTGCCCTAAAGCCAACTGGTTTGGGAGTCACTGACCCAAAGCTCGTTACATGGATTGAAGATGTTGCTTTCTTTATTTAAAAAAAAAAGAGAGATATCTGAAATCCGAGTAATTAAGTCTGTAAGGGTGTCTTAACACCTAGTGCCCTAAAGCCAACTGGTTTGAGAGTCACTGGCCAAAAGCTTGCTACATGGATCAAAGATGTTATAAAAATAAAAAGAAACATTTGAAATCTGAGTAATTAAGTCCGTTATGAGTGTCTTAACACCTAGTGCCCTAAAGCCAACTGGTTTGGGAGTCACTGACCCAAAGCTCGTTATATGGATTGAAGATGTTGCTTTCTTTATTTAAAAAAAAAAGATATCTGAAATCCGAGTAATTAAGTCTGTAAGGGTGTCTTAACACCTAGTGCCCTAAAGCCAACTGTCTTGGAAGTCACTGACCCAAAACTCGCTACATGGATGGAAGATATTGTATATAAATAAAAAAAGGAAAAAAATCCATTGCTAAAAAGGTGTGAATTCTGATATAACCTTAGGACAAAAATATTACTCTATTTTCAACTATACTTATGAATATTGTTGGCACAATGATTTGATTAATACCTTGTTGGTTGTGTATATGAAGAATGGTAAAAATAATCGAAGAATTTACTTATTTGGTAATTTAGAAAGAAAGAAAATATCTACTAACTTGGATAAGAAGTTTCACTTGTTTAGTCACTAACTTGTTTATTCTTTTTTCTCTTGTCCTTTTACTTTTGTGTGCATTAGATTGACGTTTGTGGGTGTCGTCACTGTAAGCCCTCACGAGACTACAACTCGTCAACTAGGGACACCTAGGGGTTTAAAGGCTTGTTGCGTACGCTAAATGCAACCGTAATCCCTACGAAAGTGACTTAGTTAAATTTTAATTGTTTATTTTATTTTATTGTTTTGCTTGAGGACTAGCAAAATGTTAGGTTTGGGGGTGTGATGAGCGGAAAATATATCAATATTTAACGCCCCATTTACCTAATATTTTGTTTAGTTTCTCGGGTCTGATAAATATTTTGATGTGTTTTAGTTTATTTTGCAGAGAAAATAAAATTGGGACTCAATGAAATCATTTAGGACGAAATGTGGGTCAAATAAGGGAAAAAACTGGACTTGACATTTTGATTTTGGAGATTGGAGATTGGAAACTTGAAATGGCATTCTAACGAAGTACAATTTCAGAAATTCCAACTTTGCGCAATTGTCGTATTTTGGCCATAACGTTTTACTCCGATATTGGATTGAGGTGATTCAAATTACAGATTAAAGAAGACTCAAAGATCTACAACTTTTAAGTTCATAATAATTTCAAATTCTGAAGTTTCCATGACCGAAAGTTATAAAACATCCGTAAGTGTGTTATGTGTAATTATTAAAGTCATTTTCAAAATAAAAAAAATAAAAAAATAACAATTGTCAAACTTCCACCGAACATGTTTGCATGTTTGGTGGAGGATTTGGTGCCATGTTTGGTGCCATGTTTGGTGCTATGTTTGGTGGAGCAATTGGTGGAGAAATTGGTGGAAGCCTTTAGATTTGCCTATAAATACCAAGCTAAACTTTGTAAATTTCTCATGCTTTCTTTGGAGAAATTTCTCCATGAAAACCTAAAGGAAAGTGTCTTGTGTATTTATTTAAGTTTTCTTGTATTTTCTTTTTATTTAATTAATAAAATTTTGTGTGTTTTCATTTACAGCATGAGCATGTAATCTCATTCTATTGGGGTGAAAATGTGAGAATTTTAATATAATAAATTAGATTAATCTCCCTTATTTTAATTAAAATTTGGATTAATTAGTTACCGCCTATATGGTCGGTTTAGGTGACAACCTTATTTACCGCCTATATGGTCGGTTTTACATTTCAGACGTAGTTTCCGCCTATATGGTCGGTTTAGGTAATAGCTTTGTTACTGCCTATTTGGTCGGTTGGATTTAATTGAGACAAATGGAATTACCGCCTTTATGGTCTGGTTAAATATAATTAATTAATCGGTAAACATTGACAATAAGGGAGATTTCTAATTTTGAAATATTAAAAGTGGATCCTCTAACCCCATCATTTTCTTTATTGTTTTATTTACGTTTTTAATTTCCAGCTTTTACTTTATGTCTTTTATTTTATTTAAGCTTTTACTAGCCTTAGATATGTGTTGTAACTAAGCCCGTTATCTGAGGTTGTGATGATTTCCAATATCACTGGTTTATAATGGGTTATTTTACGGTTAGGGTAATATAAAGGTTTATTTATTGTGTTTTAGTCTTAATGCTTCTTGTTAATTGGCCATTAATAAGATTGATCTGGTAAATTTAAAATAAACTTGTAAAAGAAATTTTAGGTTTAAACCTTAGACTCAATAACCCACGATCTTCTTTGAGGATAGATAACCCTTTAATAGATTTCCTTACAGGACAAGAATATACATGTCGGGCGGGGGTAGCCATAATTAGAACTAAATCTTAATGAATTCTGGTAACTTGGTTGACACAGAAATATGATTAATTGGGTTATACTGTATATTTGTATCTGACCATCGGAAGAGGATTTTACATATTTTCGTGTTCCAGGTTAATAAACCAATATACTGCATAAACGTAAGATAACCACTTCATCTTTTAACGATATTGGAAGGATTCACAACCCTGGATGGTTTCATAATATTGAATTTTCATCAATTTACTTTCGTGCAATTTTATCTACTTGTTTTAAGTTTAAAGTCACCATCCAATCAAACAACCAATTCATTAGATACTTGTAATAATTTGGCTTCATAAATTAATAGCTTATGTATTAAGTCCTTGTGGAATCGATACTTTTTATACTACTTGAACGATACATGCGCTTGCGTTATAAGCGTGTGATTACGCCGGTCACCGTGCCTATGGTAAAAGATGTCCTGTCGAATGAAGAGTCCAGGAGAAAAGACGTTGACTCAGAACATATAGAAGCTTTCTTCACAGAGACTCAAGGAAGACATCGAGGAAGAGAAAGAGGGGGAGACAGAAGCACAACCAGAGGTAGATCCTCAGATGAAAGGAAGCAAACCTATAAGTGCTACCATTGTGGCAAAGAATGCCCTTAAAGAAGAATTGTCGGAAACTGCAACGTGAGCAGAGCCAAGGCCATCACCGACCGAAGAATAATGAAAGAGAGACACTAGTTGTTGTCCAAGCAGATGTAGCTATATACTCCATGCAGGAAGAAACATGCATTCACAACGCAACCCAAGATGTTGAGTGGGTGGTAGATACTGCAGCATCCTACCACATCACTCCTCACAGAGATTTCTTCACAACCTACAAAACATGAGACCTTGGTTCAGTGAAGATGTGAAATATCAGTTCCTCTAAGATAGTAGGGATGAGTGATATTCAGTTGCAGACAAATGTCAGGTGTACATTAACTTTGAAGGATGTCCTGCATGTTCCAGAACTTCAGCTAAATGTACTATCAGGGATAGCCCTTGACAAACAGGGCTATGACAGTCACTTCAGAAATGGCACATGCAGAATGACAAATGGTGCCATGGTTGTCGCCCGAGGACATGTTTGCGGCACATTATACAAGACTCATATGAAGATTTGTGCAGACAGCCTCAATGTAGCTGAAAAAAGAGGCTTCTCAAAATCTGTGGAACCAGACACTCGATCACATGAGTGAGAATGGGTTGTCTATCCTGACCAAGAAGGAGCTTACCAAGGATGCTGCATTAGGTTATTGCAACCACTACTTGTTTGGTAAGCAAACAGAGTCTAGTTTAAATTCTCTTCTACGAGAAGATCAGAGTTGTTCAGTCGGGTTCACTCTGAAGTTTGTGGTCCATTAGAGGTTGATTGACTGGGCGGTAACAAGTATTTTCTGAATTTCATTGATGATTCTTCTCGAAAAATCTGGGTGTATTTCCTGGAGATAAAGGATCAGATCCTAGATCAGTTCAAGCTATTCCACGCCATGGTAGAACGTGAAATAGGGAAGAAGTTGAAGTGCCTCTGCACAGACGATGGAGGCGAGTACAATTCTAGGGAGTTAGATGCCTACTGCGGAAGTCACGACATTCGACATGAAAGGACTGTTCCACGCACCCCACAACACAGTGGTGTCGCTGAAAGAATGAACCACACTATTATGGAGAAAGTTAGAAGCATGATCAGCATGGCTAAGCTGCCAAAGCCATTGTGGGGATAAATTGTTCGCACCGCCTGCTACCTGATCAACATATCACCATGTGTACCGTTGAATTCTGAGATTCTAGAGAAAATATGGTATGGTAATAATCTCTCTTACTCTCACCTTAGAGTATTCAGCTGTTTAGCCGTTACACATGTATCCAAGGAGCTCAGGCAGAAGCTCGATGCAAAGACAACTCCATGTAATTTCTAGGCTATAGAGATGAAAAATTTGGATACATATTATGAGATCCGAAGGAAAATATGGTAATCAGAAGCCATGATGTAGAGTTTCTTGAAGACCGGACAATTGAAGATATTGAAAAGCCCTAGATGTCTTCTAATTCCAATGCCGACATAAATCCAGACCCAGCACCAACATAATTGGCCACAGATAGGGTGCATGAAATTCCAGAAGTAGAACTAGAGGAGGCATATGAGAATGTCGAGTAGGGGGAGACACAACCTGCTCCATCAGAAGTTACAAAAGAGGGTGTTGAGCAGAGGGAGCCGCAGCCCGCTCCACTAGATGCTACATGATCATCCACAGTTTTGGATCATGGAAGACCTCCTGAAACCAGTGGACCTCAGACAAGAAGATCTGAGCGAGGTAGAATTCCATCAACTAGATATCCAGGATCCGAATATATTCTGCTTACTGATGAGGGGGAGCCAAATAGTTTCCCACAAGACAAGAAGGCATTGAGGAGTAAATGAGGGAAGAAACATGGCAGCAGAACTGTGTAGAGATACAACAGAAGATTACTGTGTAGAGACACAGTGAAATATACTATGCAGAGATATATCAGAAATGTGTTGTGCAGAGATAGAATAGAAGATTACTATGCAGAGACACATTAAAGTATACTATGTAGAGACATAGCAGGAGTGTGTTGTGCAGAGACACATCATGGGAATACTTTACAGAGGCACAACAGAAGAATACTATGCATAGACGCAGTGAAGTGTGTTGTGCAGAGACATAGCCGACATGTCAACAAAGATTGGTCAATCGGGACAAACTAGAGCTGTGCAGAGACATAACCAGGATGATGAAAGATCATTTCCGATGCAACTGGAGGGAGATAATTGTAATGTATCCAACTACCACCTATAATTGTAATGTATCCAACTACCACCTTCTACCATTTCTGCACCAAGCCAAACCACTTTAGGTGGTGATTGAAGAAATTTTGAATAATGCCAGTTTTTTCTTCACTCAGCCATAGGGCGTTGGTTGCTTGGACTCTAACCCTACTAAGCTGCAGTAACTTGAAAATGATAGAAGATAACAAATAAACTTTACATGGATCATTGACAATTTAAGTATGTATTTTACTATAAATACAAAGTTTGATTGTAAGCTCAAAACGTCCCAAAAATTACAAGAAGAGAGCTTGAAAAGTGAAATTTTTTTGTAAAATTGAAGAGATTCGGTTTTTCTATGAGAATCACAAGGTCCGTTATCAATGCAACAGTCGTCGTCGTCGTTCTTAAATTTCTCATTACAACCATTAGCGGCTTTCCTTATCATTTGATGCTTAAAATCAAACGAAATTAATTGCAAGAAACAAAGACAATTATCACATAATAGTTTTAACATTATTTCTCTCTTTATTCATAAGGATTACATGTTCGTCGTAAACATATTCATAATAATTCAACCCCCCACAAGTAGAAACAAAACTTAAAACAAAAAAAAAAAAATTGAAGGCAAAGAAAAACTCTTCAGATAATTAAACTACAGCACCGCAAGCATTAGCCTTTTTGTTTTCCAGTTCACAAAATCAAATTGGTAGGGGCAAAGTGGAGCAGTTCCTTAGAATGAACCCACGGTTTGACGACCACAACCGAATCAAAAATCTGCGGTTCTCCATTTTCAGTGGCGGCCTCTATCGTTAAATAATATTTGATCCCAGCAACTACCTGTTTCTGAGCCTCAACTACCTCTGAAAATCTCAGCTGTCCATATATATCGTTTAGCCTCTGGCTTCGATTGAATTCCTCCACACAGAATTTGCCCAGTTCTTGAACTTCCTTATTTGTCTTCACATCCTTCACCACTCTTCTCCCACCCACCAAACGATCATATCCATTAACAGATGCTGTGGTCAACAAGAAGATAAGGCTCAATATCAAAGCTATTGGTTTCGCCATCGCTTACCTTTTTACTCTTCTGCGTATTTGTATATTGAAAAATGAGGGTGATGGGTTGGTTATATATACAAGGATGGGTACACTGTGAGTGAGCTGTACTATTTGTGTAGTGCTTGGACACGCAAACCAAGGTGGAAGATCGAGGTGCCGCGTATTTGAAAAGAAGAAAGGAAAGAAACAAAGAAACTTTACTGTGAGTTTACTGTGAGTTTTGTATTGTATTGATGAATGATGATGATGGCGTCTCTTCTTATCGTCTCGGGTGTTGCGGCGTTGTTTGTGATATGCGAGAGATTGACACGCTCATTATTCAGTGTGCCATGTGCCTCATTCCAGCTTGCATGCTGTCATGCAAATGCAAAGTACAACTGTACTAGTGCCACACCCTCTACTTATACTCTCTTTTTACATACATGCACACGTAAGAGAAAATAATATTTTATCCCGTGGGAAAAAAAATGAAAAAATACATATACTTTATCTAGTGTTCACGCGAAAATTTATTATAAACACCGCACATTCATGTGTCATATGTAGTGTTCTAAAACGTGCTAGGTGTAGTCGGGCGGCGACCCAGCGCCTGGCGGCGATCCAACGCCTAGCGTCTAGGGCGCCTAGGCGGGGCCTAGACAATTAGTCGGTAAATAGTTAAAAATCTAATATTTTCCAACATCATAATTAATAAATAATCCAAATCATATAAATTCAATCAAAAAGTAATAAAACATACACTACAACAAAATTGATTTTTAGTGCCGAAAATTTTCGCCACTAAAAGTGTGACATAAAATGTATTAGTGGCGAAAATTTAATTCGCCACTAAAGTATATTTTTTTCGCCACTGAAGGTTCATTTTTAGTGGCGAAAATAGTTTTCGCCTATGAAAATTCACTTTTAATGGTGAAATTTTCGCCACTAAAAGTCATTTTTTTCGCCACTGAATGTCATTTTTAGTGGCGAAATTCCGATCAAATAAATAATTTTCAAATTTTTAATACACCATATGTTATTTTATATTATAAAATGATCCAAAACATAAATTTTAATACATAAATTTAATGATCATATACATTAATATATGTAAATAAAATATTTGTATTTACAATAATGATCAACTAGTTACAATTCAAAAATCAAAGTTATAAATTTCGTCTTATATCTAAATTTACATTCTATATCCAAACTAAAAAAAGACTTTGAACATATGGTGAAAGTCAACGAAACCATTCATTGAATGAACTAGCTTCTCATTTGTAATATCTGTGGGGGACTGAAGGGAGTCGCTCTTATTGTGCTCAATGACTGTTGGTTGCAGTTTACCAGTTGGTTGAGCACTCGAAATCTCAAGACCTGATAGTACCTAAGATAAGAGAGAAAATGATGCAAACAAAGTCAATTTTACAAAATATGAGCCAAGACCATGCAAGTGAAATAATATTCTTCTAGCGATATCTTCTATACCAGCTTTCAACATCCAATAATTTAGACAACCACAACTTTTTCTATATATGTACTATCTAGAAAATATTTTCTCTGACAAAAAAACCAACAACAAGATGGTTTGATTCAATCATACAAAAGCAACCAGACCTTTACTAATTTCTAGAAACAATATTTCCTAGTAGAATAAATCAACAATAAGATAAACAATATTTAAATATAATATATATATATAATACTTCATGCAAATATATAAAGTTTTTTTTATTTGCTATAATTCTCTGCTCATAACTCCATTCAACTTGTACTTTATAAAATATAGAATGAGCAAAGCACCCAAAAGGGGGAAAAAAGAACCTTATCATCATCACCACGGCTATCTGGTTCATGTTCATGTCATCCTTTAACAAAAATAAACTACACTAAATATCTAATTCTTCTTCATCTAATTCAAACTCATCATCCTTAGGTTCTTCATCAGAATCAAATTCCTCTTCATCAAGTTCTCTGTATTCAGCATTTCTAGCGCTTTTTCGAGGTTGTAATATTTCATCGCCCCCAAATGCTTGTCCAACCATCCTCCTGTTGGACAATTATGACCCATAGCATCACACTATTTGTACAAAACATTGTGTTGTTGTACAAATTAACTATGTGACAAAGGAAATTGCTCTTTTATCATTTGTAATTAGATTACCGGGATATATAAATGATAAAAGTCCATATGATTAGTTCCAGATTGATAAAATATGAGACAGTATCAATCCATGAAGGTTTAATCATTAAAACATCCATAGTCGGAGTATTATCGAGATTGGACATCGATAATGCGGAATACTAACTAGTATTGCACTTGTGCGTGTTATGGGAGCATAACAATATAGTTCTCATATATTTGGGTATTGGATACTCATGCAAGTGTAATAGGAGGTTGTGTTTACCGATGGTACGGAAACAGCTTCGCTCTGGATAGACCCCTCGGAATTACATTGGTAGTATGACTATGTGTCTATGGAAGTCCGAATCAGGGTAGGTGTATTTGGTCTTAACCTGAGACTTGCACCACTAATACTTGCGACAATCAATATACTTTGGTTTTGGTCGTCCAGGGCTTTAACCGGTTCTGTGTACGCCTCTTCTGGGTATATTGAGAATCATAGTGTATTGGGTGTGATGTCAAGATAGAAGTATCACTCCAGTTATAGTGGAGATGATGGTCACTTAGGATACGGAACTAGTACTCTTTAGTACTGCAGTCATCGGGATAATATGACTAGGTCATGATTATCCGATTATAAAGACTAGTTACCAGAGATCCGACATGTGCTTCGTACGGGGCTGACACAATTTCAGCCCCAGGCCTAGCACGTGACATCCGATACTGGATCGCAATACGCAATACTACGTATACTACGCCTGATAGATTACATATTCCTTTAAGAATATTTCTGGAGAATTGGGTAGGCACGGTGCTTTGCTAGAAGCCAACCATGTCTTGTAAATCAGTAAAAACGTAGTACTAGGTACGTACGTGTTCGGATAGTCCGACGACCGGGTTTACTACCAACATATCCGGGGATCTCATAGGTCGCTTCCCGAAGATTCACCGATGACGTATGACTCGCACATTATTAATTGGGATTAATTAATAGAGAGAGAAAATTAATCTAGAATTAATTACAGAGATATTTTATCTGTTATAAAATATTAATTAAAGAGAGAGGGTGATTAATTTGGAATTAATCGATAAAATAATATATTCGATATATTATACGAAATTAGATTTCGACGTGGAATTAAAATTAGATTTTAATTCGGGCAAACGAGTTAATTTAGAATTAATTCGCTAGCGATGTGAATAGTAATTTTGCTAGGCATAATTATTTAATTAAATTTGATTTAATTACGTCGCAACGGAAAATTCTTTAATTCGGAATTAGCGATCCCGAGCCCGGGAGTGTATGCGGGCCCACTCGCATTTCGAATCGAGTGGGGCCCACAAGTCACATCACGCGTCACATCACCTATCACTTTAAGTGATGGATGTCAAGTCACCTTTTGGTGATTGACAACCAGTCACTATTCATGATGGTGGTGGTTGTGGGCAATAATTGCAATTTTGCCTCCAAAATTGTTTTAAGTTTTTTGGAAAAGCTTTTACCTTTTTTGGTTAGGATTTTTGGTATATGTTTTTAGAAAACAAAATACAAAAACCAACACAACTTGCTCTCCTCTCTCTCTCTCCCTCATATTCGGCCAAGGGCCAAAATTCTCTCTAATTTTCCTCTCAAAGCCGAGAGTTAGCAAGAAGCAAAGGAAGATTTGTGGCAAATTTTTACAAGGTGCTAGCACACTAAAGAGTCATCCAAAGGTGATAGGGAAAAAAACCCTTGAGCATGGAATCCATTCAAAAAGCTTGGAGCTTGAAGATCATCCATGGAGGGCTTGACCGAAAATCAAAGGAGCACAAAAATGTGGATTGCCGAGAGCTTCAAGGGAGCAAGCAAATTTTTATGTTCGACGCATCGCAAATCCGATCATTGTAAGTATGATTCCGCCATACTTCTTTATTGTATTCACATATTTTCATTGCTTGAATGATCTTGGGACTATAGTAGAAACCCAACAATGGTATCACAACCTTATTTAAGCATGAAATTGGATTTAGGGTAAAATTTGGTAAAATTGATTTGAGCATGTTTGGATGAAATTGATTGTTTGAGTATGCTTGAATGATGATAACTTAGAGTTATTTGTGATCAATTTGATGAAAATTGAATTGGATCAAATTTTCCCCAAATTTGAGGCTTGGCCGAAAGTTGGATGCCCTAATGTCATGGTGATTTTTGTTTTTTGAATCATTGGATGAGTTTGAAAGACTTGAGAAATGTTGATTTAGGATTTAATTGGATTGAATTTGGAATCGGACAATAAAACCCTAATTGCCGTGAGTTAAAGCATGGAAAATGAATTGATTTTTAATACAATAATGTTGGACATGTGTTGATGGTGATAATCATGATTAATTGAGTAAATTGGTATTTTGGAAATGTTAATTTGACTAATTAATTATGGCTATACACTTTAGATTAATTTAATTGTGAAATTTAGAATTTTGTAATTTAATTAATTGGGCTAAATTTGGAATTGGGCTTGTAAAGTTGTATTTGGGCTTAATGGGTTTGGTTGGGCCAAGTTGGATTTAGGTTAATTGGTTGGATCCAATTGGGCCCAAAACCATATCCATAAAGTCCAAATATAATTAAATGGGCCTTTAATATTTTAATTGGGCCTAATGGGCCTAAATTGATTTTTTGGCAAATAAGGGTGATTCCTTAATGGGTTTTGGTATTTGGGTTTGACCCATATTGACCAAAGTCCATGCCTTATAATTAATTGAAAGCCCATTGGACTTTAATTAAATTGACATTGGATGTTAATTGGGCTTTGAGACCCTTAAGATTAGATTTAGAATCTAAGTCACTAAAGGCATATTAATAAAGTGTAATTATTTAATTTGGAATTAAATATAGAATTAGTATTAAATACAAATTAAATTGGATTTAATGTTGTAGTTTAATATAATTCGAGAATTCGTACTTTGAGTACTTATTCTTAAAACGAGTTGGACTCGCGCAAAATCAAATCGTTGTTTGAACATTGGATGGTCATTAATTTCAGATTAATTAATTGGATTAGATTGATTGATAACATGCTTTGTGTGAATACATGGATGTGATGTATGAATAATGTATATCAGATGGATATTAGATGGGTGAGGGCAATTTTGGAAATTGTTGTAATAAATTTAGAATTTATTAAATTGGACCTGCGTGTCCAGCCTATTACCTCTTGATTCTTTGTATTTCTCTTCTCACCTATTCCCCTCAATGTAAATGAGGTTTCTTTAGAAGTGTTATGTAATTGGGTAGAAGTAAGATTTGTGCTAGCGAGAGAGAGGAAATGGAGAGATTTGTTCTAGGAACAAGTGTTTTAAATATCCATCCGCATATCATTATTAAATTTATTTACGCGCCTTATTATGTTTTTAGAATGCATATTTAAGGGTGTATGATGAGACCTAATCAAAGATAATTAATTGGTTGCCAATTACGCGAAAAACCCTCAACATATATTAAGCGTTTTTCCTTCCATTGAATGATTCATTCTCAAGATCCAAGATTGGCACTGGTTTGTTGGCCAAAGTCAAGACCTTTGTCCATCGCGGATGTGTTTAAATCATGAAGGCTTTGTTCCATATCGCATGTCTTGTCCAAGTTGTGATTTGTTGGCCAAAGTCAAGATCACTTCTTGTCCATCGACATCGATTACGAAGCTTTCCAAGGTCAATGGGTCCCGCTTAACTAGAATCATTAAGTTTGTTGTGCCAAAGCCAAGGCTTAGTTGATTCAGAGGAAAAAGGTTAGGAAAATATATTGGATATATTGTCATATATTTTATATATGTTTCGGACTTGGATGTCCACCTACTGGATCTAGGAATTGGATGAGATCCAATTGATCTTAGAGATCTACCTAGTTAAATATCATACAGCTTGTTGGCCAAAGTCAAGGTTGTGTGTTATTTAACGGGATCCTAGCCCACTAGGAAACAAGGTTTCCCGAGTACTCAACAGAGGGTTAGAGGCTCGCCGAAAAATAGTGGGAGGCAAGTATTATTAATTTGCAATTTCGTTTAGATACTTGCCAATACGCGCTCATTTCAATTTTTTGTCATTAACATAAATATTATTAGTTGGACTAATATCGTTGTTTTAATTAAACAGTTGGACTGTATTCAAACTACTTCAAATTATAGTTGATTATATATTGGATTATAGTAATCAATATATTTGAATTTAAATAATTAAATTATAGTTGATTATATAGTTAGACTATAGTAATCATTATATTCAATAGTACCTGAAATCGTTGATTGGATAGTTGGACTATAGCAATCAAGATAACTGAAAGATTAGCGTTTAAAACATAAACCTGGGTAAAAATGTCATTAAACGACTTTAATTTTCAAATTGGGAATAAAACTTCAGGGTAGTCCTGGAAACTAAGAAGTTACTCTATTTGATAGAGCAACCTCTTGGGCCTAAGCCCGAAGTTGAGCAAATAGTAGAACATGATCTTTGGAAGATTCATGTGACGATAACTTTAGTGCTCAATCTCTTATACTTAATGCAATGATACTTTAATTTCGTCGTCAGAATTAAGGATTAGATCCTTGTACCATGATGATGAAATTAAAGATATTCATAGATTTATTCTTAAATCTTAGAAGTACAAATTGCATAAGAAGCTCTTTAGCTCGTGAATGTCAGAGGGTACATCTGTCGAGCACTAGGTGTCACAGATGATTGCTGACATCGATCAGCTAGGTTAGCTAGGCATTACCTACGTGGCCGAGACTACCAAAGATTTGATCTTATAGTCTCTACCCGAAAGCTGGGGCAGGTTCATTATGAACCAAGAGTAAACTCTTGAAGTGTTGATGGCTATACTCTAGGAGGCACAACCAGAGCTTCTAAAAAGGGCAAAGGAAAAATCATCACAGTCTTCTAGGAAGACAAATGACATATCCCAAAATGTCTGCCGAAACTGTGGCAAACGGGGTCACTGAAATATGTGACTGCCGTATGGACAAGGCACACATGAAGGAAGTGAAGACGGGGCAAGACTCCAACTTTAAGTATGTTTGTCATAAACATGTTCGCTATTAGTTTCAAAATTGGATTTTTGATACTAGATGTGGTACATAAATATGTACTGATGTGCAGAATCTGCTGATTAGCAGGATACTGACTTCAATTGAGATTTATCTGCGAATCAGAAACGGGACGAGAGTCGTTGTTTTAACCGTAGAGACCTAAGTTTAGGAACTACCCTTCGGGTGTGTACTTAAATTAGGAAACTGTTACAATGTAACTAGTTTGACTAGAAACATTATCTTTGTATCAGGGTTAACCCATTGCGGGTATACCTTTATATTCTAGAACACTAAAGTGTTTTATTTTATAAAGATGATATTGAGATAAACACATTAGATGTGAATAACAGTATTTATATTTTGAATATAAATGAATCTCAAACATATAACATGACAAACAAATAGCTCAAACCTGATTTAATCAGATAAGACTTATTTGTGACATTGTTGTCTGGGACAAATAAACAAGACTTGTATATCCACACTTTTGAAGAGTGGATACTAGGACGGATTTGATCCTATTCAAATGATGTCTACGAATCTAGTTCATTAGGCAAAATGCCTAAAATACCCTTTTACTTGGTAAAAGTACAAGTGCCACCGATCTGTTAGCCCTCGTTCATAGTGACGTAAGTGGGCCCATATCTAGCTAGGCTAGAGGTGGATATGAACACTTCGTAACCTTTACGGATGTAGCATCGCGTTATGGTTAGTGTTTCTTTTGAAACATGAATCGGAAACTTTGATGATAAATTCAAAGAGTTTCGACACGAAGTTGACAGACAGATCGGCTAAAGTATTAAAACATCATGATTAGACCATGATGGAAAATACTTAAGCAATAAGTTTCTCGAATATATGAAAGAGTATAGTATTATTTCATGATGGACTCTTCACGGAACACCTCAATTTGACGGTGTGTCCGAACTGAGAAACCAATTTTGTTGGACATGATAAGGTTAATCATGAGTCGCTCTGAGCTACCATTTTCCTTCTAGGGATACGCATTACACAGTGCAATACTTATTTTGAATAAGGTTCCATAAAATCTGTTAGACAGATTTCATATTAGATATGAACAGGAAAGAAACCAAGTTTTCTCATTCCTGAAGATTTGGGTATGCTGGGCATATGTTTGGGTGATACCAAACTTAAACCCAAATTGGATAAGTGCCTAATTTTTAATTGGTTATCTTAGGGTAACCAAAGTATAGTACTTATACAACTCACAAGAGAACAATTTAATTGTTGCTCGCCATGCGATTTTCCTAAGTGGAATTCCTAAATGCAGTGGTAAATGGGAGGAAAGTAAAACTCGATGAAAATCGGAGTAATACTATTCTAGGCACCGATTCCTTAATGGAACATAAATAGTTCATCAGGGATGAAACTGTACCAATAATCTTTGAATACACAAGAACCACGTAAGTCGGAGAGAGTCAGAAAATAACCTGGGAGGTATGGGTTTCTGATCTCACCTCATAAAGATGACAATCTTATTGAGGAATACGAACTGACTACGTATGAAGAAGTGATACAAGGTGTCGACTCCCTATCATGGCAAAATGTCATGAAATCCGAAATGGATTCCATGTATACCGACCAAGTTTGGAGACTGGTTGATGTACCAGAAGGCATTGTGCCTATTGGTACTATATAAGTCTTCAAGGAAGATATACATGGATGGCAATATACCAACGTACAAAGCTAGGCTTGTAGCGAAAAAGTATCGTTATCAACATTGTGTCGATTACAAAGAAACCTTTTAACCGTTGCCATGGTTAAATCCATTTGGATAATGCTTGCTAATGTTGCATGTTTCATTCATGAAATATGGCAGCTGAATGTCAAAATCGCTTTCCTTAAACGGAAACCTTTTGGAGGATGTTTACAACATCCTGACGGTTTTGTTGTACCAAAACAAGCAAACTAGGTTTGCAAGTTAATTCGATCCATTTATGGATTGAAGTAAGCATTGCGTTCTTAGAACTATCGTTTTGATGTAATCATAATGGTATATGATTTAATTCAAAATGAAAATGATTCTTGTGTATATAAGGAGGTTAGTGGGAGCGCACTGACAATGATTGTCCTATAAAATTATGACATGTCATTTCTTGGAAATGACATTCCCATAATACAATCGGTGAAAGCTTGGCTTTCAAGAAAATTCTCCGTAGACTACTTGGGAGAGACAATCTTTATTCTAGGAATAAGGATCTACTGGGATAGATCAAAAAGTTATTGGCACTCTCCTAGAACTCGTACATTGAAATAAATGTACGCGATCTGGTGTCTCATACGCTTTGAGCATATGGAGTCACAATCAGGCCAATCCAAGTGATAGTCACTGGGTTGATGTTAAGAACATCATTTAGTATCTTAGATGAACTAAGGATGCTTTCTTAAACTATGGAGAAAGAGAACTTGAAGTGACTGGGTTCACTGTTGCAAGTTTCCTAACCGATAAAAATTTTTATAAGTCGTAATAAAGGTACTATATAGTTTGAATACCGGAACAGTGAGCTGGAAATCTTCCAAGCAAGATACTGTTGCCGAATAAACAACAAAAGAGGAATATTGATGCAGCTGAGGCAGCAATAGAAGCCATTTGGATCTTAATAATCCTAATCAGATTATGAGTAGTTCTGTTAGCAGCTGAGCTAGGCTACAGAACAGGCTAAAGAATTAATGGTCTCATGAATGATCCAAGTATATACTTCAACTATTCATCTGATTGTTCGGATCATACATCGTGGCGATGTGATGATCGAATAAATCGCATCAGATGATAACTTTGCAATTCCGCTGATGAAAGCTTTTTCTCAGCAGAAGTTTGAGCGAACCGTACATAGTTCAAGTGTATGACACTTGAGTGATTGGCTATAGGCCAAGTGGGAGATTGTTGGACAATTATGACCCATAGCATCACTATTTGTACAGAACATTGTGTTGTTGTACAAATTAACTATGTGACAAAGGAAATTGCTCTTTTATCATTTGTAATTAGATTATCGGGATATATAAATGATAAAAGTCCATATGATTAGTTCCGGATTGATAAGATATGAGACAGTATCAATCCATGAAGGTTTAATCAAAAACATCCATAGTCGGAGTATTATCGAGATTGGACATCGATAATGCGGAATAGACTAGTATTGCACTTGTGCGTGTTATGAGAGCATAACAACATAGTTCTCATATATTTGGGTATTAGATACTCATGCAAGTGTAATAGGAGGTTGTGTTTACCGATGGTACGGAAACAGCTTCGCTCTGGATAGACCCCTCGGAATTCCATTGGTAGTATGACTATGTGTCTATGGAAGTCCGAATCAGGGTAGGTGTATTTGGTCTTAACCTGAGACTTGCACCGCTAATACTTGTGACAATCAATATACTTTGGTTTTGGTCGTCCAGGGCTTTAACCGGTCTGTGTACACCTCTTCTGGGTATATTGAGAATCGTATTGTATTGGGTGTGATGTCAAGATGGAAGTATCACTACAGTCATATTGGAGATGATGGTCACGTAGGATACGGAACTAGTACTCTTTAGTACTGCAGTCATCGGGATAATATGACTAGGTCATGATTATCCGATTATAGAGACTATTTACCAGAGATCTGACATGTGCTTCGTACGGGGCAGACACAATTCCAGCCCCAGGCCTAGCACGTGACATCCGATACTGGATCTCAATACGCAATACTACGTATACTACGCCTGATATAGATTACATATTCCTTTAAGAATATTTCTGGAGAATTGGGTAGGCACGGTGCATTGCTAGAAGCCAACCATGTCTTGTAAATCAGTAAAAACGTAGTACTAGGTACGTACGTGTTCGGATAGTCCGACGATCGGGTTTACTGCCAACATATCCGGGGATCTCATGGGTCGCTTCCCGAAGATTCACCGATGACGTATGACTCACACATTATTAATCTGGGATTAATTAATAGAGAAAGAAAATTAATCTAGGATTAATTACACAGATATTTTATCTGGTATAAAATATTAATTAAAGAGAGAGAGCGATTAATTTGGAATAATCGATAAAATAATATATTCGATATATTATACGAAATTAGATTTCGACGCGGAATTAAAATTAGATTTTAATTCGGGCAAACGAGTGGAGCCCACGCCTCACATCACGCGTCACATCACCTATCACTTTAAGTGATGAATGTCAAGTCACCTTTTGGTGATTGACAACCAATCACTATTCATGATGGTGGTGGTTGTGGTAATAATTGCAATTTTACCTCCAAAATTGTTTTAAGTTTTTTGGAAAAGCTTTTACCTTTTTTGGTTAAGATTTTTGGTATATGTTCTTAGAAAACAAAATACAAAAACCAACACAACTTGCTCTCCTCTCTCTCTCTCTCCCTCATATTCGGCCAAGGGCCAAAATTCTCTCTAATTTTCCTCTCAAAGCCGAGAGTTAGCAAGAAGCAAAGGAAGATTTGTGGTTTCCAAGGTGCTAGCACACTAAATAGTCATCCAAAGGTGATAGGGAAACAAACCCTTGAGCATGGAATCCATTCAAAAAGCTTGGAGCTTGAAGATCATCCATGGAGGGCTTGACAGAAAATCAAAGGAGCACAAAAAGGTGGATTGCCGAGAGCTTCAATGGAGCAAGAAAATTTTTTATGTTCGACGCATCGCATATCCAATCATTGTAAGTATGATTCCGCCATACTTCTTTATTGTATTCACATATTTTCATTACTTGAATGATCTTGGGACTATAGTAGAAACCCAACACCTCCAAGTAAGCCCCGAACCGGGCTCTACTTCTTCATCATCACCAGAGTCACCACCCTCAATAATCCATCCTTGTGCATTAGTTGCATCTTTTGCTTGTAATACATCCAATTTCAAATCCTTTCACTTTTGCCCTTGTTTTTCAACTTGGCATTAAAGGAAACAAAGACAAGATTGTTTAATCGATTCACATCTAGTCTATTCATTTTCTTCGTATGAATCTATATAAATAATTTAAATAAATCAATTAATATTAATAATTACAAAATAAAATAATCAAATATTTAGCTAATGTTAAATATTTACCCTCTCAAAAGTGCTCCAATTTCGTTCGCACCCGGATGAACTAGTGGTTAATGAAAGTATCCTTTTTTCCATTTTTAGCAAGTTAGGTGTATGATGTCCATATGTACGCCACCATGAAACTACAAATGAACATAATTAGTTTGAATGAAATATAATAAATCTTATATATTTTACAAAATAATTCAAATGAATACTTTGTTTTTACCTTGATTAAAAATATCAATCGATACCCGACACGCTTTGACCCCCACTTCTATACCAAAAGCTTCATCTTTTGTCTTATACGAAGCCAACTCCTCATTTATCACTTTACTTTGCATGTCAATTGTTGAGTTTTCTAGGTCAACCAAGATCATATTAAGCATAAAATGGTGTGAATAAACAAAGAAGTAGCGGATAATACTCACTTTGATCGGCTAAGTGGATGTAGGAGAAAACAAAATTTTCCTCCATGAAGTTGCTCCAAGATTCTCATTTGATGTATGTTGAGCTTCCAAGCTTTTCCTTGAATTCCAAACTCATGGATAGGTTTCCCTAACACCTTTGAATGACTCATTGTGTGTACTAGCACTTAGAAAAAATTACCATAATTTTTCTTCTCTTCTTCTTGAATTCGGCCAAGCCAAATTTTAGAGAGAAAAATGGAGCAATGCCGTGAGGGAGAGAGAGAGTGATGAAGTTGTTGTGTTTCAATTTTCAAAAGAAAATCTATGATATACCAAATATCCAACATTTGGTATATGTCAATCAAGTCATCACCTTGAGTAATTTACAAGTCTTCACTAACTTCCATCACAATAAAGTGAACAAAGTGACAAGTGATGTGACTTGTGATGTGACATGTGGGCCCCACTTGATTCAAAATCTGAGTGGGCCCGCAACACATCCCGGGCTCGGGTTTGCTAATTCCGAATTAACGAATTTTCCGTTGCGACGTAATTAAATCAAATTTAATTAAATAATTATGCCTATCAAAATTACTATTCACATTACTAGCGAATTAATTCTAAATTAACTCGTTCGCCCGAATTAAAATCTAATTTTAATTCCGTTATGAAATCTAATTTCATTTAATATATCGAATATATTAGTTCAATCGCTTAATTCCAAATTAATCGTTCTCTATCTATTAATTGAATTTTATCCCAGATAAAATTCTCCGTAATTAATCCTAGATTAATTTTCTCTCTCTTCCAATTAATCCCAGATTAATTATGTTCGAGTCAAACGTCATCGGTGAATCTTCGGGAAGCGACCCATGAGATCCCTGGATATGTTGGCAGTAAATTCGGTCATCGGAATATCCGAATACGTGCGTACCTAGTACCACGTTCTTACCAATTTACAAGACATGTTGGCTTCTAGCAAAGCACCGTGCCTACCCAATTCTCCAGAAATATTCTTTAAAGGAATATATAATCTTTGTCAGGCGTAGTATACGTAGTATTGCGTATTACGATCCAATATCGGATGTCACATGCTAGGTCTGGGTCTGGAATTGTGTCTGCCCCGTACGAAGCATATATCGGATCACTGGTAACTAGTCTCCATAATCGGATAATCATGACCTAGTCATATTATCCTGATGACTGCAGTACTTAAGAGTAGAGAGCGATTTCCGTACCTACGTGATCATCATCTCCATATGACTGAAGTGATACTTCCATCTTGACATCACACCCAATACATTACGATTCTCAGTATACCCAGAAGAGGCGTACACAGAACCTGTTAAAGCCCCGGACGACCAAAACCAAAGTATACTGATTGTCGCAAGTATTAGCGATGCAAGTCTCAAGTTAAGACCAAATACACTGACCGGTGCGTAATCACACGCGTATAACGCAAGCGCACGTATCGTTCAAGTAGTATAAAACGTATTGATCCCACGAGGACTTAATACCTAATCTATTAATTTTATGAGGTCAAATGATTACTATTATCTAACAGGTTGATTGATTGATTTGAAATGGTGATGATTTTGAATTTAAAAACAAGTAAATAAAATTGCGCGAAAGTAGGTTTAAGAAAATTCAATATTAGGAAACTATCTAGGGTTGTGAATCTTCCAATATCATTTTAAAGATGAAGTGGTTATTTCATGTTTGTGCAATATATCGGTTTACTAACTTGGAACACTAAATTATGCGAAAGCCTCTGTCGATGGTCAGACGCAAAGTATAACCCAATTGAACCATATGTCTATGTCAACCAAATTACCTGGATTCATTAAGTTTAAGTTCCAATTATGGCTACCCCCGCCCGACAGGTATATGTCTATCCTGTAAGGAAATCTATTAAAGGGTTATCTATCATTTAGGAAGATCATGGGCTATTAAGTCTAAGGCTGAAACCTAAAATTCATTTGTCAAGTTTATTTAGATTTACCAGATCAATCTTATTATGGCCAATTAACAAGACGCATTAAGCTTAAGACTTAATAAGTAAACCTTTAAATTACCCAAACTATAAAATAACCCTTTATAAACCGGTGATATTAGAATTCATCACAACCCCAGATAACTAACTTAGTTATGACACATAACTAGGGCTAGTAAAAACTTAAATAATAAAATACATAAAGTAAATGCTGAAAAGTAAATTGCTGAAAAGTAAATGACGGAAAGTAAATGATGAAATTAAATACTGAAAATTAAATGCTGAAAAGTAAATGTTGAAAGTAAATTACTGAAAAGTAAATGCTGAAAGTAAATTGCTGAAAGTAAATTGCTGAAAAGTAAATGCTGAAAGTAAATTGCTGAAAGTAAATAAAGTAAAAGTACAATAAAAGAAAATGATGAGGCAAAAGGATCTACTTTTATTACTTCTATTTTAGATATCTCCCTTAATATAATATATTAACTTTGCATGATAATTACCAACCAGCCATATAGGCGGTATCCATATTAAGTCAAATTAATAATTAATTACCAACCGACCAATCAGGCGGTATCCAGTTTAGTCAGGTTAAAACCAATTTAAATAATTACCAACCGACCAATATGGCTGTATCCTCGTTAAGTTAGGTTTTAACTAGTTTAATATTATAATTAAGGGAGATTAATCTAAATATTATAATAAAAGTTTTACCTTTTACCCCAGCAAAGGGGAGTTACCTCCTCATTACTGAAAAGTAAAAACTGAAAATTAAGAAGAAATGTATATGTGTGCGTAAAAGTAAATTGCGGAAAGTAAAAACTTAAAAGTAAAAAAGAAAGTGCGAAAGTGGAAATTAATTACTGAAAGCTGTAAATAAACAAACAAGATACAATCTTCTTAGTATTCTTAAGGAATTTCTTAGAAGAAAGTATGAATTTACAAATGAAATGGCTTGGTATTTATAGGCAAAATTTTGCCTCCATCAAATCATCCACCAAATCCATTATTAATTGCTCCACTAATTGCTCCACTGATTGCTCCACCAAATCCATATTAATTGCTCCACTAATTGCTTATCATGTTTGGTGGTGATTTGATAATTTTTATTATTTATTTATTTTTTATTTATTTTTCTTTGAAAATTACACACAACACACTTCTGGATGGTTCATCAATTTCGGGCATGAAATCTTCAGAATTCGAAATTATTTTGTCTTTAAAGGTTGTAGATCTTTGAGTCTTCTTTAATTTGGAACTTGAATCAGCTCAATCTGATATCGGAGTAAAAGGTTATGCCCAAAATACGCCAGATGGGCAAAACTGGAATTTCCAAAACTGCACTTCATTAAAACGCCCTTTCAAGTTTCCAATCTCCAAAATTAATATGTCAAGTCCAATTTTTAATCTTATTTTACCCACATTTCATCCTAAATGATTTCATTGTGTCCCAATATTATTTTATCTGCAAAATAAACTAAAACACATCAAAACGTTCATCAAACCCGAGAAACTAAACAAAATATTAAGTAAAAGGGCGGTAAATATTGATATATTTTCCGCTCATCACACCCCCAAACCTAACTTTTGCTAGTCCTCGAGCAAAACAATAAAATAAAAACAAGAAACAAGAAAAATTAAATTAACTAAGCCACTTTCGTAGGGATCACGGTTGCATTTAGCATATGCAACAAGCCTTTAAACCCCTACGTGTCCCTAGTGGACGAGTTATAGTCTCGTGAGGGCTTACAGCAACGATACCCACAAACGTTTTACAAAAGTAAAAAGATAATAAAACTAATGCACACAAAAGCAAAAAGACAAGAGAAAAGAGAATAAAGAAGTTAGTGACTAATCAGGTGAAACTTCTACTCCAAGTTACTAGTTGTTTTCTTTCTTTCTAAATTACTGAATAAGTAATTCTCCGATTATATTTACCATTCTCCATATGCAGAGCCGACAAAATCTTAATAAACTCATTTTTGCCCACAACAGTCACAAGTGCAGTTGATAAGAGAGTAATATTTTTGTCCTAAAGTTTTATCAGAATTCACAACATTTTTCAGCAATGGAATAATTTCTGATTTTTCTTATTTTTTTCTTTGATTTTTGATTTTTTTTATTTATATACAATATCTTCCATCTATGTAGCGAGTGTTGGGTTGGTGGCTCCCAAACCAGTTGGCTTTAGGGCACCAGGTGTTAAGACACCCCTACAGACTTAATTACTCAGACTTCAGATATATATATTTTTGCAACATCCTTGATCCATGTAGCGAGCTTTGGGCCAGTGACTCCCAAACCAGTTGGCTTTAGGGAACTAGGTGTTAAAACACCCTTACAGACTTAATAACTCTGACCTCAGAAGTTTTTTTTTATTCCAATGCTTTTCATAGATGCTTCCTCCAATTAAACTAGAACACTGAATATTATAAACTTTTCAATTATAGCTCATGTCCGTATGTTACCATGCATGTTGATAATACCTACAAACTTTTCAATTTTTTTTTGTATTTTTCGAAAAATTTTGGACTAAAAATAAATACAACACATAACTAAAAACAAGATACTGATCAACTAATTTCCTCCCCCAAACCTAAATGAGACATTGTCCCCAATGTCTTAAACAGTAGAAGAAGAGTTTAGAAGATAGTACCTGGTTAACTGAAATGCTACACGAAAATTTAAAGGTTAAGATCCAGATTAATCCGACGCCTCTTACCACGATCGTCATCGAACCAATTTATCTTTGAAAGGATAGGGTCAATTTATGGTTCATAGGCCAAGATTTGGTCAATTAGATCCGAAGCAGTTCTGGTAGTAAATATGAGTTCTTTCATAGGTTTTGACACGAACCCATTTCTCCAAGCATCATCAAGAAACACACAAAGAAAATCATAAAATCCTTCAACGTTGTACAGTCCAAGCGGTTTCTGGTGTATGTTCAGGTTCGCCCAAGATAACACTGTAAAAATTTCCTCCAATGTACCCAAGCCACCTGGAAAAGCAATAAGAGCATTAGCACGGTTAATCATTTCTACCAGTCGTTCAGACATATCTGGCACGATTAGTTCCTCTCCGTTTGATGGTCTAATAAGATTTGCCTCTGCCAAGGGTTTTGGGATGATTCCCAAGACGTGACTGCCTCATTCCTGTACAGCCTTTGAAACGATCCCCATTAGTCCAAGATTGCCACCGCCATATACTAGGTGCATATTCATTACAGCTAAGACTCGACCCAATTCATGTGCTGCTTCTACGTATTGTGGCTTAACACCAACACTAGTACCGCAAAACACACATATGTTTTCAACTCGTCTTCTTGAAGTGGCTTCCATGTTTTACTCTGGATGTCTTCAAAAGTGCAATGATGAGTTGAATTTACAACACCTGAAAAGGGTGAGTAAATAATAGCACTAGTACCTTCCAAGTGACAATTATTAGTTAACAGTAAAATAAATCGTGATAGTCAAAAAGGTCTGGATCCTGTCGGAGAAAATAAAAGAAACACAAAACAAATTACAATTATTAGGAAAAGACAAAGCGATATAATATGTACAAGAAAAGTAGCGGCTTGATTGACGTCTATGCGTCAGGGACAAGCTTCCCATCCAATTTTCTTATAAATTGGCAAACATGGTCTTTTTGAGTCAGATTCCCGAGACTTAAATGTTGTCTTTCTTTTTGGAATTGTGCATATAACACACGAATTTCGTGATACACATATCCACTGGGATGTGTCTCAAGAGTTTTAGATATATCATCCAAAGACTCCTTACTCAAGCCATCCCTAATGAAATTAATCTTATCTTCACGGTTATCAGACACCATGCCTAAAGAACGACAACGAGTATCACAAAACATACGAGCACATTTATAACAGACATACATTCTTTTGGCTCTTCTCTTTTTAGCAAAGGTGCTCCTTCCTAAACCAGACAGATGTGAAATAAAAGAGTCAGAAGACTCACCTGCCAATCAGACCCGTGCTTCAATTATCCAACGAATGTCAGTAGGAATACCTTTGATCATCAGTAACCTCATCTGTTCCAAGCGAGCTTTGTAGACTTTCATCAGAGATTTTTGAGGGAGAGAAGGAAATTACTTGTGAAGATTTCGAGAACTTCTTCCATCCTGAAATGTCTTAATCTGCAAAAACTAAACACACAAAATTAAGTCACACCAAATCACAATATACACACAAATTGCATGGGTTGCCTCCCTGCTAGCGCTAAGTTTAAAGTCTTCAGCTAGACGTGACTTCTCGAATGTTAGGCTGGATCTGAAAGTGTGACACTTTCTTTTTGTCGCTCAAATGATTCTCCCCAGTAGTGCTTGACACGCTTGTTTTTAACCTTGAATATTTTGTTGGAGTCAAGATCATGTATCTCAATGGCTCTATCTGGTAAAACTTTGGTGATCACAAATGGACCTGACCACCATGATTTTGGCTTCCATGGGAAGAATTTCACCCTTAATTTGTTTAACAGTACCTTCTGCCCTGGTTCCAGTTGTATGCGCACTAACTTCTCATCTTGTCTCTTCTTGGCCTTTTCTTTGTACAATTTGGCATCCTCAAAAGGCTGATTGTGAAATTCCTCCAATTCGTTGAGCTGGTGGAACTTTTTCTCTTCTGTTGCTTGTAGTGCAAGAATTGGCTTTTTCAGTGCAAAAGACGCTTTATCTTCAGGCTCCACAAGCAATTGAGATGTTTTAAGTTTGTCAGTAGAACTTTGTATTGCATTGGAGTTCTGAATGGTACTGTGTATCACATCAAGTCTGAAACATTCCTCATTCTTTTCATCTTCTGGGAAATTCATGGCCTTGAAAACATTGAATGCTACTTCTTGGTCTTGTACCCTTATGGTTAATTCTCATTTTTGTACATCAATAATAGTTCGACCTGTAGCCAAGAACGGTCTCCCAAGGATGATTGGTTCGACCTGAAACATTCCTCCTTCTTTTTAACATGATGGCATGACATTGCTCATTTCCCATGTTCCATGGATTTGGCTCTGTGTTGCTAGGAATGGTACCCTGCGGTCTGTAAATCTGAGCATTGGCCAGTTGTCCCATTTGATTTTCCAGTGCTTTAATAGAGGCTGAATGGCTTTGATTCAATGTTACTTGATTTTGAACCATAGCTGCTAAAGCATCGTATTTTGCTTCTTGCTTCTTCAACTGGTCCAACACTTCTATTATTCATGGTTCTTTTTCATGCTCCTGGCCTTTGTTCTGTTGCTAGAATCCAGGTGGTGGATAATTCTGTTGTTGGAATCCCGGTGGTGGATTGTTCTTTTGCCCTGGATTGTTGCTCCATGAAAAATTTGGATGATTCCTCCACCCTGGGTTGTAGGTGTTGGAATATGGATTGTTCCCCTGTCTGTTGAAATTGTTGACATAATTCACCGTTTCTTCAAGTTGATTTGGTTCTGGTGCTCCTCCATATGGTGAACTTGTCGATCCACCATTAACTTTCATGTTAAGAGTTTCCAGATTTTTGCAAATCACATCCATCTTGGAATTCAGTGCTGTGTTGGCTCAAACTTCATAAATTCCTGCAATTCTTTAGATCATGCTCCTTTCTGTTGGCCATAAAGAATTGTTGTTGGCCATTTCTTCAATTAAGTCACAGGCCTGATCTTCTCCTTTTTCCATCAAAGCTCCTCCAGCAGCAGCATCAATTGTGGTTCTCATTATTCCAGAAAGTCCATTGTAAAAGGTTTGGACTTGTAGCCACTTTGCGATCTCATGATGAGGAAATTTCCGGAGTAAATCTTTGAATCTTTCCCAAGCTTCGCAAATGGATTCTGAATTTTGTTGCACGAAGGATGTGATGTCATTCCTTAACTTTACAGTTCTGGCTGGTGGAAAGTACTTTGCAAGGAATTTGGTGGCTAGAGTGTTCCAAGTTGTGATGGAACCTGCTGGTAACGAATGTAGCCAAGCTTTAGCTTTGTCTTTCAGGGAATATGGAAAAACCCACAGTCTCATTGCTTCTTCAGCTGCTCGGTTGTAATTGAAAGTATCGTAAACTTCCAGGAAGTTGCTGATGTGGGCATTAGGATCTTCAGTTACATTTCCCCTAAACTGTACTGACTACTGAAACATCTGGATGCATGTTTTGATGTCACCCGCATTTGCTGGTAAGGGAGGAAGTACAATACAAGAAATGAGTCTGTCAACCACCGGAATGGTTCTGTCTCGAATGGGAATTGGTGGTGCAACGTTCAAAGGTTTAGGTTCCATGTTAATGATTGCTTCTTGGCCTTCTCGCCTTTCCCTTCTCAACTTTCTGATGGTTATTTCAATTTCTTGGTCAAGCGGTTGGAGTTCAAAGCTTCTGGTTCGTCTCATATAGTTTCTGAGAACCTGAAACACAAGAAAACAAAAACAATAAGTAAAAAGAAATTAGATACTTGTAAAGGTATCTAACCTCAAAACTAATAGTGAAAGATAAATAAGTCCCCGAAAACGACGCTAAAAACTTGACCGGTGCGTAATCACACGCGTATAATGCAAACACACGTATCGTTCAAGTAGTATAAAAAATATCGATCCCACGAGGACTTAATACCTAATCTATTAATTTTATGAGGTCAAATGATTACTAGTATCTAACAGGTTAACTGATTGATTTGAAATGGTGATGATTTTGAATTTAAAAACAAGTAAATAAAATTGCGCGAAAGTAGGTTTAAGAAAATTCAATATTAGGAAACTATCTAGGGTTGTGAATCTTCCAATATCATTGCAATTCTATCGATGGTCAGACGCAAAGTATAACCCAATTGAACCATATGTCTATGTCAACCAAATTACCTAGATTCATTAAGTTTAAGTTCCAATTATGGCTACCCCCGCCCGACAGGTATATGTCTATCCTGTAAGGAAATCTATTAAAGGGTTATCTATCCTCAAGGAAGATCGTGGGCTATTAAGTCTAATGCTGAAACCTAAAACTATTTGTCAAGTTTATTTTAGATTTATCAGATCAATCTTATTAATGGCCAATTAACAAGACGCATTAAGCTTAAGACTTAATAAGTAAACCTTTGAATTACCCAAACTATAAAATAACTCTTTATAAACCGGTGATATTAGAATTCATCACAACGCCAGATAACTAACTTAGTTACGACACATAACTAGGGCTAGTAAAAACTTAAATAAAATAAAAGACATAAAGTAAATGCTGAAAAGTAAATTGCTGAAAAGTAAATGACGGAAGTAAATGCTGAATTAAATACTGAAAATTAAATGTTGAAAAGTAAATGTTGAAAGTAAATTAATGAAAAGTAAATGCTGAAAAGTAAATGCTGAAAAGTAAATTGCTGAAAAGTAAATGACGGAAGTAAATGCTAAAATTAAATACTGAAAATTAAATGCTGAAAAGTAAATGTTGAAAGTAAATTACTGAAAAGTAAATGCTGAAAAGTAATTACTGAAAGTAAATTGCTGAAAAGTAAATGCTGAAAAGTAATTGCTGAAAAGTAAATAAAGTAAAAGTACAATAAAAGAAAATGCTGAGGTAAAATGATCCACTTTTATTACTTCTATTTTAGATATCTCCCTTAATATAATATATTAACTTTGTATGATAATTACCAACCAGCCATATAGGCGGTATCCAGATTAAGTCAATTAATAATTAATTACCACCCGACCAATCAGGCGGTATCCAGTTTAGTCAGGTTAAAACCAATTTAAATAATTACCAACCGACCAATATGGCTGTATCCTCGTTAAGTCAGGTTTTAACTAGTTTATATATTATAATTAAGGGAGATTAATCTAAATATTAGTAATAAAAGTTTTACCTTTTACCCCAGTAAAGGGGAGTTACCTCCTCATTACTGAAAAGTAAAAACTGAAAATTAAAGAAAGAAAAGTATTGTGCGTAAAAGTAAATTGCGGAAAGTAAAAACTGAAAAGTAAAGAAAAGAAAGTTCGAAAGCGGAAATTAATTACTGAAAGCTGTAAATAAACAAACAAGATACAATCTTCTTAGTATTCTTAAGGAATTCCTTAGAAGAAAGTATGAATTTACAAATGAAATGGCTTGGTATTTATAGGCAAAATTTTGCCTCCATCAAATCATCCACCAAATCTATTATTAATTACTCCACTGATTGCTCCACCAAATCCATTATTAATTGCTCCACTAATTGCTTATCATGTTTGGTGGTGATTTGATAATTTTTATTATTTATTTATTTATTTATGTTTTTGCTTTGAAAATGATTGAAAATGACTTTAATAATTACACACAACACACTTCTGGATGGTTCATCAATTTCGGGCATGAAATCTTCCGAATTTGAAATTATTTTGTCTTTAAAAGTTGTAGATCTTTGAGTCTTCTTTAATCTGGAACTTGAATCAGCTCAATCTGATATCGGAGTAAAAGGTTATGCCCAAAATACGCCAGATGCGTAAAACTGGAATTTCCAAAACTGCACTTCGTTAAAACGCCCTTTCAAGTTTCCAATCTCCAAAATTAATATGTCAAGTCCAATTTTTCATCTTATTTTACCCACATTTCATCCTAAATGATTTCATTATGTCCCAATATTATTTTATCTGCAAAATAAACTAAAACACATCAAAACGTTCATCAACCCGAGAAACTAAACAAAATATTAAGTAAAAGGGGCGGTAAATATTGATATATTTTCCGCTCATCATACACCTACCCTGATTCGGACTCCCATAGACACATAGTCATACTACCAATGGGATTCCGAGGGGATATCGAGAGCGAAGCTGTTCCCGTACCATCGGTAAACCAAACCTCCTATCACACTTGCATAAGTATCCAATACTTAAATATATGAGAACTATGCCGTTATGCTCCCACAACGCGCACAAGTGCAATACTAGTCTATTCCGCATTATCGATGTCCAGTCTCGATAATACTATGACTAGGGATATTTAATGATTAAACCTTGGTGGATTGATACTGTCTCATATCATCTCAATCCGGAACTAATCATAAGGACTTTTATCATTTATATATACCGGTAATCCAATCACAAATGATAAAAGAGCAATTTCCTTTGTCACATAGTTAATTTGTACAACAACACCATGTTCTGTACAAATAGTGATGCTATGGGTCATAATTTTCCAACAATGTTATTGGGGATGAAAGACTCCACAACCGTAAATACCTCATCCATTACTTTCACATCGTACTCAATACTTGTATCCTTATAGTAGTAGTAAAGATTTAATAGATAAGCAACACAATACAATGGAGTATCAAGCCGCCCTTCCATTTTACTATCAATAATCTCCAAGATTGGCCGATAATTACTCTCAATATTGTTCAATGCATCTTTTATCTCTTCTTTTGCATTCTTTAGCTCTCCATAAACAAACCCCATTGAAGGCTTTCTATCCACATCAACTAATCGAAGCACCCTCACCAAAGGTGAAAACACCTTCAAATATTGGGTCACCCCATTCCAAAAAGAGACACTCATCATCGTGGAAAATGCAGCTTTCCTTTTAGCTTGCTTCGACCATATGCACTCATCCCATTCCGTGCTAGCAAACATGGTTCGCAAACTTTCTTTTTTCTCGATCAAACTTTGTAAGGTTAAGAAAGCTGAGGCAAACCTAGTTACTCTCCGGTCTGACTATGTCCCCCTTTTTTATAAACGATCTCATCATGGACAAAGTCTAGTGATGAGCATACACGAAAATGGTGAAAGCCTTGGCACTATCAATGATTTTATTGTACCTCGGAAATTTCCCAATACTTTCAAGCATGAGGTTGATGGTATGAGTAACAACATGAACTCCAAAATATTTGGCATCTTCACCTTCAACAACTTTTACCGTGGCCATATTTTTGAGGCATTGTCTGTTACAATTTGAACCATATTTTCCCTGCCCCAACTTGTTCAATGCCCGTCATAACATACTCATAAATGTGCTCAATAGTATGGCCACATCAGAACTTCCTTGGAAGAAAGGAAAGTGTACCTATTGTGCAATTAACATACAAATTCATTATACTTCTCATTTTCCTATCACTCCAAGTATTTGTCATGATAGAACATCCGTTCTCCATCCACTCATTCTCATGTTGTTTCAGGAAATCTTTAACACTTTCAACTTCCTCTTTCAATAATGGCTCCCTCAATTCATATTGGCTAGGACCTCTGAAACCCGGTCCAAATTGACCAACTACTTTCATCATCGCTATCCAGCTATCATTGTCAATGGCATTGAACGGAATACCAGATTCATAAACACACTTAGCAACAAATCGCTTCACATTATGTGTCTTCTCTTTAAATAGTGCTTCATTAATATTTTATTGCCGCATTATTTTACCATCACTAGCTGAAGAATCAGGAGGGGTTGCCACTGTCCACCTAGCTAAAGGGCCGTGATGTCGAGGGGGTCTTGAATCTAACCCTTATTCTATTTCACGAATTTCATCTTCTTCTTCATCGCCCCCAATATTAACTCCTTGCCTTATCTCACTAACATGCTTGTCTTTTCTTTTTCCTTTTTTTCCTTGCCTCCAAAATGGATTGTCTACACTTCTCTTGATCTTCTTTACTGGACTTTGGACACTTTGCAACATTCCCGATATATGCCCAATATGCTCTTTCATTCTATAAACTCCTCCGGAAATTTTTTTTGAACACAATTTTCATTTCACTTTATCCAGTTATTCAGATCCACTAAAGCCCCATACTCCCATCCAAAATCATTTGAATTCCGTTTAAGAACGAGACTACACTCCGAATTAGAAGCCGCGGAAGAAGCCATGTCATATCCTATATAGTACAAATCAATTAATTTAATATGTATTAAAATAGTAAAATACTAATAAAGTAATACAAATATACAATAAATAAAGTAATAGTAATACTAATAAAATACTTAGGCATTATTATTATTATTAATTATAAGTATTACTATTACGAAAATAATAAAATCCTAATAAAGTAATACAAATAAAATATACAATAAAGTAATACTAATAAAATACTTGGCATTATTTCAGTATTGCATTCTAATAAAAAAATAGATGAACTCAAAATAAATTAATCAAATAACTTGCACTTTTACAAAAATAAAGAAAGGACCATGTTATACACACCAACAACTTACTACAATGACAAAGAAATAATAAGCTTCCAACATTCCACAAAGTACAATCCACCATAGAAACCGATCCAAGCCAAGAACAGGCCACAAAGTACACAATCCTAACTAAATTAAGCCAAAAAAAATTACCTTATGTGTATTAAAGAAAATCAGTCGAAGTGAAGACAAAGCAGAGGAGCCGAAGATGAATGAAACCAGAGAGGTCAGAGGCGAGAGCAGCAAACAGAAAGAATAAATGAAGAAATATGGTTTTTTTATATTATAAATAACAGCCCCAAACGACGTCCCCAAAACGACGTCATTTGGGGGTTAAAACGACGTTGTTTGGGGAGTTTTTAAACCCCCAAACGATGTCGTTTTGGGGGGTCTTTTAACCCCCCAAACGATGACATTTTGGAGGGTCTTTGACCCTAAAAAACATTGTCGTTTTGAGCGGCCTCTGCAAAAAAACCAGCACCGATACACGACCGATTAGCGGCCATGTATCTGCGCCTAGTCGGCCGAATGGCGGTGAAATCAGCGCCTAGGCACCGATTTCACACCAACCACTCGGTTGCGCGACTATCAACCAATGATTTGGTGATAGTCACCACGGCAGGGACCCATCGACCTATTACGAGCCGCCTAGGCATGCCTAGGCGGCGTATTTTAGGACACTGGTAATATGTGTTATCTTTTAATAGATGTGTTGTCCTAACCAAACTCCCCTGACAATATTTTCCGTCCTGATCGGCTCCCGAATGGCCTTGGGTCCAAAAGAAAAGAGGAAGTGGGAACTTGGGTCCAAAAAAAAGGAAGTGTCCCACTTCCGATTCATGGAATAAGTAAAATAATATTTTTTTCGAAATTTTACCCACTATCAAGCCAAATAATGACCACAGGCAAAACCTCAATTGACGTGAAAAATGGCCACAATTCACTTTCCTTAGGCATGTAAATGGTTATGATTAATCTCCATTATGTGTAGAATACCCATCAAAAGACTAGACAAGACTTGCCTGCAGCCAACCTGTTATATATGCATTGAGATTCCAATAAGGATGTCTTCATTCTAATAAAATAAGGATTGAGTTAAAAGGCGAAAAAAAAAATTAACTCTAAATGCTATGTCTTTTATTCTATAGTGTTTGAGAGTTTATGTTTTTTATGTATTTTTTCTTCATCTTCATTTTAAAATGAGAATATTCTTATTAGAACCTCATTATTGTTTGTTTGTATAATGGAAAAATATTTCAAATATAATAAACTTGCCTATTGCAGACATTAGATTTCGCCTTCGGTCCACAATTGAGAATTTGTATGATGGGGCACTAGCGATCCTGCAAAATAAATTTAGAGTGAGCTGAAGTTTTCTACCCACCAGTGTGGTGGTTTCCATAGGCACTCAGACGCTCAATCAGTGATGAAGATGAGCAGTATATAAGGGAAGAACAAGGTTCGAGGTTGCCTTGACCTCCGTAAACTTTCGTGAGGGGTGTAGGCAAATGTTTTGAAGGATGATATGCTTTGAGAGCTCTAATATGAGTGCCAAAGCTTGAATGAATATAACTCTGAATTATGCATCCTTTTATAGGCTAATGAGTAACTTTCTAGTTGGAATAGATGCTATATTTATGATGGTGGGTCCCTTAAGATGTTAAATGCTTACTTTTCGATGCTAAAACTGATAATCACATGAAGGATAATTAATTATAAATAGATATTTTTCGGTTGGAGTTTATTAGGAAACTAATGGGTTGTTTTATGGGCTTCGTCTGGTATATGGGCCTGAGATGAAAAGACAATTGGGTCATTGGTCCAAATTTGACCCGTACAGTTTTTCCCCTACTCTAAGTCAAAGAGTCATTGGCTTGGAGAGTATTCAACGAGTATTTCGTCTGGAGTTTGATTAAAATATATGATCGTATTAGGACATTGACGTTGCTTGGACCAAACAAAGGTCATAAGAGAATTAAATAAATATCCGGGATAACCCTCAGTCGACCAGACTCGATGAAGGTCAGTGAGTCTTTGATACTTACATGACCAGATGAATGTCCATGATAATCTCCAGCCGACTGGTCCTGAAGCAGGCCTATGGGAGTCTTCTATGTCGTTTAGACCAGATGAAGGTCCAAGTCTTCAACTTGACTCGACAATAGTCACGGGGAATGTCTCGTCGACTAGACCAAATGAAGGTCCAGGTTAATCTCCAGTTGACTGGTCCTGAAGGAGACCTATATGAGTCTTTTATGTCGTCTAGACTAGATGAAGGTCCGGATCTTCAACTTGACTCGACAAGAGTCATGGGGAATGTCCTTGTCGACTGGACTAGTTGAAGGTCCATGTTAATCTCCAGTCGACTGGTCTTAAAGCAGGCCAGGGGAGTCTTCTATGTCGTTTGGACCAGATGAAGGTCAAGGTCTTCAACTTGACTTGACAAGAGTCATATGGATAGTCCCCGTCTTCTGGATCGGATGAAGGTCCATGTTAATCTTTAGCCAACTGGTCTTGAAACAGGCCCAGGGGAGTCTTCTATGTCGTCTGGACCAGATGAAGGTCCAGGTCTTCAACTTAACTCGACAAGAGTCACGGGGAATATTCTCGTCGACTGGACTAGATGAAGGTCCAGGATAATCTCCAGCCAACTGGTCTTGAAGTAGGCCCAGGGAGTCTTCTATGTCGTTTGGACTAGATGAAGGTCCATGATAATCTCCAGCCGACTGGTTTTGAAGCAGACCTAGGGGAGTCTTCTATGTCGTCCAGACCAGATGAAGGTCAAGGTCTTCAACTTGACTCGACAAGAGTCATGAGGAATGTTCTCATCGACTGGACCAGATGAAGGTGCATAATAATCTCTAATTGGTTTGGTCTAGAAACATGCCCAATGGAGTCTTCTATATCGTCTAAACCAAATGAAGGTTCAGGTCTTCTACTTGTCTCAAAAAGAGTCATGGGAATGTTCCCGTCAACTAGACCAGTTGAAGGTCCAGGACAATCTCATCAATGGCCAGTTAACAAGAAGCATTAAGCTTAAGACTCAATAATAAACCTTTATATTACCCAAGTCATAAAATAACCTCTTATAAACCGGTGATATTGGAATTCATCACAACCCTAAATATGGTATTTAGTTACAACACATATCTAGGACTAGTAAAGACATAATAAATTAAATGACATAAATAAAGCTTGGAAATTAAAAAGATAAATAAAACAATAAAGAAAATGCTGGGGTTAGAGGATCCACTTTTATTACTTCTAAATTAGATATCTCTCTTATTATAATATATTAACTTTGCATGACATTGCCAACCGACCATATAGGCGGAATCCTGATAAAGTTAGATTTATGATTAATTCCAACCGACCGTAAAGGCGGTATCTAATTTAGTCAGGTTAAAATCAATTTTATTAAGTCCAACCGACCATAAAGGCAGTATCCCATTAAGTTAGGTTTTAAAATAGTTTATATATTATAATTAAGGGAGATTAATCTAAATATTAGTAATAAAGCTTTACCCTTCACCCCAGCAGAGGGAGTTACCTCATCATACTGAAAGTAAAAATAAAGATTGAAAAGTAAAATAAATAAAGAACTATTGCATAAAATAAAAATTAAATACAAAAAACTATAAATAAACAAACAAGATACAATCTTCTTAGTATTCTTAAGGAAATACTTAGAAGAAATTATGAATTGAAATTCTGATTTCGGCCTCAATTTATAGGCAAATTTGGTTCCAGCGTCGCGACGCGAAACCATTACGCTTCGCGACGCGCCGTTGATTCAACATGATGATGACAAGTGACTATCAGCAAATTATTGCTGAATTATTGGCTCAGTATCACGACGCGTGAAGGCTTACGCATCACGACGCTGACGTGTAAGCAATGACTTATAGTGTCGGTAGTATGGGATGATGACACGTATCCGGCGTATGTTAGCAGGATTACTGTGATGTTGACATGTGGCCGGTGCATGTTAGCAAGTGCGTATGATAGCAAGTTTCTCTGATATTGACACGTGTCCAGCGTACTTTAGCAGTCGCGATGCAGAAGTGCTGCGCATCACGACGTAGAATTCCAATTTTCCCATTTTTGTTCGTTTTTTGCTGTTTTGTGCCCTGATTTGATTCCAGTGAGTCCTGAAACCTTTTTTATCTACAAAATACACAAAACACATCAAAATATTCATAAAACTCAAAAAACTATACAAAATATTAAGTCAAAGGAACGATAAATATTGATATATTTACCGCTTATCTCATCGAAATATTTCCTGTTCTCTGGCATCTGTCACATTGAAGTTCAAATAAGTAAGCATATTTAATAGATTGGCCAGAACAAACCTGATTATAGGAATTTGGCTGCAGTTTTATCTCCGCTGAAGTGTCTATCGTATGGTGATGAATGACAATGCTGAAGGACAGTATTGACCTCTTCCTATAGAACATAATGTCCCAGTAATTGCCAGCATACCAATGGACATCCTACTGTTTCATGGCAAACAACTGTTCATTTGGAAAAGTTTCTTTCTTTGATTGTCATTTCATTGCCAGTTGTTTATCCATTCTCCAGCCTCGATAAGTGATCCACTACTTGATTTTCTGTCTCTTTCCTGTCTCGGATCTCCACGTCAAATTCTTGTAGTAGAAGCACCTAACAGATCAATCTAGGTTTGGCATCTTTCTTCGCGATCAAGTATTTGATTGCTGAATGATCTGTGTAGACCACCACTTTGGGACCCAACAAATAGGAGCAAAATTTATCAAAAGCAAACATAACTACGAGCAACTCTTTTTCAGTGGTTGTGTAGTTGAGTTGAGCTTCATTCAGAGTTCTTCTGGAATAGTAAATGGTATGGAAAACTTTTACTTTACATTGTCCCAAAACTGCACCTACAGCAAAATCACTAGCACCGCACATCACCTCAAATGGAAGAGCCCAGTCTGGTGCTACTATGATGGGGGCAGAGACCAGCTTTTGTTTCAAGATCTCAAAAGCTTCGTGGCATTCTTTGGTGAAGTTAAAAGGCACATCTTTCTCCAGTAGATTACATAGTGGTTTAGCAATCTTGGAGAAGTCTTTGGTAAATCTCCTATAAAAGCCTGCATGTCCGAGAAAACCCCGAATTCCTTTGACAAATGATGGTGGAGGTAGTTTTTCTATTGTCTCGATCTTTACTTTGTCTACCTCGATTCCCTTTTGTGAGATCCGATGTCCCAGGACAATCCCCTCCTGCACCATGTAATGGCATTTCTTCCAGTTGAGAACCATGTTAGTATATTCGCATCTTTTTAGTCCAGATTTTACAAACAATGGTCAAACGAGTATCCAAATACAGAGAAATCATCCATGAAAACTTCCATATTTTGTTCCAGCATGTCTGAGAAGATGGCCATCATGCAACGTTGAAATATGGAAGGAGCATTACATTGTCCAAATGGCATCCTGCGGAAAGCAAAAGTACCATACTAGCATGTAAAAATGGTTTTCTCCTGATCTTCTAGGGCGATGGCAATCTGATTATACCTCGAGTATCCGTCCAGAAAATAATAGAACTCATGTCCCGCCAATCTGTCTAGCATCTGGTCAATAAATGGGAATGAGAATTGATATTTCCTTGTTGCTTTGTTCAGCTTCCTGTAGTCCATGCATACTCTCCATTCAGTCACCGTTCTTGTTGGAATCAGCTCATTCTTTTCCTTTGTGACTATAGTAATTCCTCCTTTCTTTGGCACACATTGCATAAGACTCACCCATGTGCTGTCAGAGATGGGGTAGATGATGTCAGAATCCAACCATTTGATAATTTCTTTCTTCACGACCTCCTTCATGATTGGATTTAGTTTCCTTTGATGCTCCACTGTGGCTTTGTACTCGTCGTTCATCAGAATTTTGTGTATGCAAAATGATGGACTAATGCCTCGAATATCTGCTATAGTCCAGCCAATGGTTTTCTTGTGTTCTCGTAACACTCTCAGTAATTTATCTTCTTGCTCCAATGTTAGCGACGAAGAAATAATCACAGGTAAATCAGAAGAATTTTCTAAGAATGCATACCTGAGATGGCTTGGAAGTAGCTTTAGTTCCAGTTGCGGTGGTTCTTCAATCGAGGGCTTGATTCACTCTTTTTTGGTAGTTCCAAACTTTCCACCTGTGGTGTCGATTTGAAGCGAAAGAGTCCGTCAAGATAGTTGATACATTCCAAAATTTCATCATCTAGCTCGCTGTCAGTCATGTTGGTGATGCAAGCTTCAAGTTTATCCGTGGAAAGTTACATTGCATCAGTATCCTGGATGATACTATCTAAAACATCAATTCTGAAACATTCCTCATCCTTTTCATCACTCGGGAGTTTCATGGCTTTGAAAACATTGAATGTAATCCTGCACTTTCATGGTTAGTTCTTTTTTTGTACATCAATAACAGTTCAACCTATAGCCAAGAATGGTCTCTCGAGGATGATAGGTACATCTTTGTCTTCTTCCATGTCAATGATAATGAAATCTGCAGGGAAAATGAATTTGTCGACTTTAACTAATACATATTCCACTACACCTCTCGGAAATGTGAGCGATCTGTTAGCAAGCTGCAGAGTAACTGAGGTGGGCATTGCTTCTCTAATCTGTAGTTTCCTATAAATAGACAAAGGAATCAAGTTAATACTGACATCTAAGTCACACAAAGCCTTACCGAAGTAATGTTCTCCTATGGTGCAAGGGATAGCGAAACTGCCAGGATTTTTCAACTTTGGGGGAAGCTTCCTCTGAATGATGGCGCTGTATTCTTCTGTCAATGCTACTGTCTCATAATCTCTCAATCTCCGCTTTCATGACATAATGTCTTTCATGAATTTGACATAGCTGGGCATTTTTTCCAATGATTCTGCAAATGGAATGTTGATATGCATCTTTTTGATAATTTCCAGGAATTCAGCAAACTGCTTGTCCAGTTTATTTTTCTGGAGACGCTGTGGAAAAGGTGGAGGTGGAGTGAATCATTCTTGATCATTTTCTTTTGTCTCTTTGTCACTTTTCAAAGTAATGGCTTGACATTTCTCCTTCCCTCAGTTCCTTGGATTTGGTTCTGTGTTGCTAGGAAGGTTACCTTGCGGTCTGTAACTCTGAGCATTGGCCAGTTGTCCTATTTGATTCTCCAAAGTTTTCAATGATGCTGCTTGGATTTGAATTAATGATGCTTGTGATTGAAACATGACATCATATGCTGCTGCTGGAGAATCGTATTTTGCTTCTAGTTTTTCAAGTGAGCCAGCACTTATGTTATTCCTGGTTCTTTTTCATTCTCATGGCCTTTGTTTTGCTGTTGGAATCCTAGTGGTGGGTTTTTCCTTTGCCCTAAATTGTTGCTCCATGAGAAATTGGGATGATTCCTTCAACTTGGGTTGTAGGTATTGGAATATGGGTTGTTCCCATATATGTTGAAATTGTTGACATAATTCACTGTCTCATCATGTTGGTTTGTCTCTAGTGCTCCTCCATATGGTGAACTTCTGGATCCAATATTGCCTTGCATGCTGAGAGTTTCCATGAATTTGCATATCTGATCCAGGTTGACATTCATTGCTATGTTGGCTCCAATTTCGTAGATCCCTGCTATTCGTTGAATCATGCTTCTTTTTTTTGGCCACAAAGAATTATTGTTGGCCATTTCTTCAATTAAGTCCCAGGCCTGATCTTCTCTTTTTGCCAATAAAGCTCCTCCAGCAGCAACATCAATTTTAGTTCTCATCAGTCCAGGAAGTCCATTATAGAAGGTTTGGACTTGTAGCCACTTTGCAATCTCATGGTGAGGACATTTTCTGAGCAATTCCTTGTATCTCTCTCAAGCTTCGCAGAGGGATTCTGAGTCATGTTGTACAAAGGATGTAATGTCATTCCTCAGCTTTGCTGTTGTGGCTGGAGGAAAGTACTTTGCAAGGAATTTGGTGGCTAAAGTGTTCCAAGTTGTGATAGAACCTGCTGATAGTGAATGTAGTCAAGCCTTAGCTTTGTCTTTCAAGGAATATGGAAAAATACGCAGTCTCATTGCTTCTTCAACTGCTCGATTGTAATTGAACGTGCCGCAAACTTCCAGGAAGTTGCTGATGTGGGCAGTAGGATCTTCAGTTGCATTCCCCCCAAACTGAACTGACTGATGTATCATCTGAATGTATGTTTTGATATCACACACATTTACTGGTAAGAGAGGAAGTATAATACATGAAATGAAACAGTCAACCACTGGAATAGTTCTGTCTCGAATGGGAATTGGTGGTACAACCTCCAAAGGTTCAGGTTCCATGTTGATCAGTACTTCTTGGCCTTCTCGCATTTCTCTTCTCAACTGTCTGATGGTTCTTTCAATTTTTGGGTCAAGCGGACGGATTTCAAAGCTTCTGGTTCTTCTCATGTAGTGTCAGAGAACCTGAAACACAAGAAAATAAAAATAATAAGTAAGAACAAATTAGACACATGTAAATATATCTAACCCTAAAATTAATAGTGAAAGATAAATAAGTCGCTGGCAACGGCGCCAAAAACTTGATCGGTAAAATCACTCAAGTAACGCAAGTACACATATCGCTCAAATAGTATAAAATGTATCGATCTCACGAGGACATAATACCTAGGCTATAAATTTGTGAAGCTAAATGTTTACAAGTATCTAATAGATTGGTTGTTTGATTGGATGGTAATTGTAAACTAAAGACAAGTAAATAAAATAGTGCGAAAGTAAATTAAAGGAAAATTCAATATTATAAAACTATCTAGGGTTGTGAATTTTAAAGATAAAACGGTTATCTCATATTTGTGCAATATATCAGTTTATTAACCTGGAACATGAAATTATGCAAAAGTCTATGTCGATGGTCAGATGCAAATACCCAAATAACCCAATTAATCACATGTCTATGTTAACCAAGTTACCTGAATTCATTAAGATTAAGTTCCAATTGTGGCTACCCCCGCTCGACATGTATATGTCTATCATGTAAAGAAATCTACCTAAAGGTCACCATGCCCCGAGCTGAGATCGTGAGCTATTGAGTCTAATGCTGAAACCTAAAATTCTTTCGTCAAGTTTATTTTAAGTTTACCAGATCAATCTTATTAATGGCCAGTTAACAAGAAGCATTAAACTTAAGACTCAATAAATAAACCTTCATATTACCCAAGTCATAAAGTAACCTCTTATAAACCGGTGATATTGTAATTCATCACAACCCCAAATATGATATTTAGTTACAACACATATCTAGGACTAGTAAAGACATAAATAAAGTAAATGACATAAAGTAAATCTTGGAAATTAAAAAGATAAATAAAGCAATAAAGAAAATGTTGGGGGTTAGAGGATCCACTTTTATTACTTCTAAATTAGATATCTCCCTTATTATAATATATTAACTTTGCATGACATTGCCAACCGACCATATAGGTGGTATCCTGATTAAGTCAGATTTATGATTAATTCCAACCGACCAAAAAGGCGGTATCCAATTTAGTCAGGTTAAAATCAATTTAATTAAGTCCAACCGACCATAAAGGCGGTATCCCATTAAGTCAAGTTTCAAAATAGTTTATATATTATAATTAGGGGAGATTAATCTAAATGTTAGTAATAAATGCTTTACCCTTCACCCCAGCAGAGAGGATTTACCTCGTCATACTGAAAAGTAAAAATAAAGACTGAAAAGTAAAATAAATAAAGAACTATTGCATAAAACAAAAATTAAATACAAAAAACTATAAATAAACAAACCAGATACAATCTTCTTAGTATTCTTAAGGAAATCCCCAGAAGAAGGTATGAATTGAAATTCTAATTTCAGCCTCAATTTATAGGTAAAATTTGGTGCCACGCGTCGCTACTCGGAACCCTTGCTCGTCGCGATGCGCCGTTGATTCAATAGAATGATGACACGTGGCTGTTAGGGGAATTGGCTTGACTTCACGACACGTGAAGGCTTGCGCGTCGTGATGCTGACGTAAACAATGACGTGTAGTGTCGGCAGCATGTGATGATGACATGTGTCCAGCGTATGTTAGCAAGATTATTGTGATGTTGACACGTGGTCGGCGTATGTTAGCAAGTGCATATGATAGCAAGTTTCTCTGATGTTGACACGTGTTCGGTGCACTTTAGCGATCACGATTCAGAAGTGTTGCGCATCACGACGCATAATTCCAATTTTGCCTTTTTTTTGTCTATTTTTCGTTGTTTTGGCCCTGATTTGATTCCAGTGAGTCCTGAAATCTTATTTATATGCAAAATACACAAAAAACATCAAAATATTCACAAAACTCAAGAAACTATACAAAATATTAAGTTAAAGGGACGGTAAATATTGATATATTTACCGCTTATCAGTCTTCAACTTGACTCGACAAGAGTCATGGGGAATGTTCTTGTCGACTGGAACCACAAGGGCATATAATATTGTATGTATGTCTGAAATTACAAACATGGTTAGTGATAATAATAGGGAATTTCTACATGTCGTCTGGAAACCATCTTAGCTGAGTCAGAGGGTGGTCCTTGGATGTCCACTGAAACAAGGGTCCGACCGTGTCTTTTGGACTAAGTGAAAGTCCTCTATGTCGTATGAAGGACTTGAATGTCTGATTGACTACCTTATGGTCGATTGGACCTACTGGACGCTTGGAAGGGTATTCTATTATCGAATGAGATAAATGAGTTGCTTCGTAATCTGACTGGACCAGGTGAAGATCTATGTTTGTCGACTGTGGCATATGGGGCCTTTAGATGTTTGTTAGAGCGTGCAAATATCGTACTCTTTCCAAGCGAATGACGCGTGTCTGTTTACAGTGATCTGACAGACCTTATACGACAACATAGTTCATTCCTCTATAGGTGTAGAGCCTCATTCGTTTCAGCAAGTTGGAAGAGTTCCTCTAGTCTTCAAGGTATTCTCCTCGCTCTTACCTTTGTTCTTTACTTCTTCAACCTGTCCTTGGGTAGATTCAATCTTATTCTTGGATATTTAGGCGATTTGATTTTCAAGGTTGGGTAGTCTAAGAAGAACTGTGTTTGTGAATTTAGTGCTGTTTGATTCACACGACGTAGTGCCAGTGAAGATTTTAGTTGTTTATAGGTTTGAATATACTATCATGTGAAAGATATGTCGAGTGAAAGTTCTATGAGTTCTAGTGATACTCATGTAGACATGTATGATAGGTCATTTGAAGGAGCTTCTAGATCTTCCAGTGAGTCGACTGGGGAAGAAGCTGGGTTTGATTGGTCGTATGAGTGTTCGGGTGAGGCTGGGATTCTAACCATAGCCGAACTGCCCCTAGGAATACCTAAAGTTGTAAAACCTCTAAGGATTTCACCTGTATTTGGGGAGTCGAGTGGGACCCCAAGTACGAGTGAACCAACCAATATTTTGACTAAGAACCTAACCAGTCGAGTGACGGAACAATCAATGAGGGAAATGAAACTAAGATATATGTTTACCCCATCGATAGAGGTGGGTTTAGCCATGCTGAGTGAAAAAATTGATTACAAGATCCCCAGATGGGTAGGGTTTTACGAGCACCCATTTGTAGATGGACTGAGATTTCCCACACCCAGATTGGTTTGGTAGGTGTTGGATCACTACGAATTGGCTCCGTCGCAGTTGATGCCTAACACTTGGAGGGTGTTATTGTCTGTTGAATGTATGGCGTACGAATTAGGGATTAGGTTCGGTGTTAAAGACATACTCTACACATACTTCCTAAATGAGCATGTGTTTGAGAAAGAGAGGTACCATTTGTTCCTTCGACAAAAGAGGGAATACATAGTCTGGGTCTGACGACAAATGACCAGGGAGACTGGCAGAAATTATATTTCTTTGTAAGAAGAGATAATATATTCGGGTCGGCTGTTTTTCAATCAAATCATGCAACCGTTCATTCGACGTAGCCTCTTGTTAGGGTCAGGCGTAGCGGAAAAGCGCGGTTCAGACGAAATCTTACTTTAAAAATTTTAAACTTACCGAATAAATTATTCAATATCTAATATGAATAATTCATTCATTTTTCACCTAAAAATATTATTCGATATCAAATAACGAAATAATTAATTTAGATAATATCGCGAAACATTTACGAAAATAGTTTTCCGCAATATAGCATAAAACGCGTTTTTGACCGAACCGACCAGTCAATACACACAGGAGCCCCATTGGTACTTGGGCAGTTCATGGGCTGCCCGAACAGTGACCAATTCAATATTTGGGTAGTCGTTACTCGATAAGCCCGAAACTCACCCGCTAACTTCGTTTTTTACCGTTTTGACATATTTTCACTCCGAAATCATTTCCGGCAATTATTCCAATGCCCAATACACATCCAATACATTAAAAAAAATATTTTTCATCAAAAAATTTTCAGAATTTCCAGATCTGATCTGGATGCAAAAATAATCATTTTTCACGCTTTAAATCCAAGTTTCTCAACATCAATCATATTAATATTTACTCTAATCAAAGCCACTACCAATGAAGAACTCAATAATAATTCTAGGTATTTCAAGAGTGGTCATAACACTCTATAATGACAACCAAGTCATCAAATGACCAAAAGTATGCTTATTAACCATTAACAAGCTTACTTTAATTATCATACATGCATGTATCCTTCATTAACGCTTTCAAACTTCTCAACACAAAATAAAAAGAGTAGAAAAACATGTGAACATCATATGTTAAAGCTAAAA